>SKCR01031810.1:0-86993 GCA_019454045.1 Zanthoxylum bungeanum
TGGGTAGTAAGCCAATTCATTGTTGGATTTGTGTTTGAGAAAATGAAAGAGTGAGAAGATTTGGAGAATGTGAGAAAATAAATATAATGGTTAAAGTTTTTTGTTATGATTGTTTACTTGTTTGTTTCTTTGTTATCATGAATGATAATTGAGATGTCTCTCTCTGTTTTTTTTTTAATATTATGATTTGAGATTTTAAAAAACCATCTCAAAAATTATTTTAAATGGTTAAGAGATTCTGAATTCTAATCAAAATTCATGATATTTTAGGTTAAAATTTGAGATCCGATCCGATCCGATACGATTTTATAGTCTTGAATTATGGTTTGATTAACCGTGTCCAAAAAATCGATTAAAATCAACTTACACAATAAATAATTTTATTTAACTGAAAAAATGGATCGATTTTTATCGGTTTTTTGTTAGGACCGGTTTTTTACCTTTGGCTAGACCTGACTCACGACACGGGTCCTAATTCGACCATTTGAACCGACCGATCTGATTCTGAAAACAGTGATTTGGATTTGGTGTTTAAGTGAATTGTCAAAACAACATTATTTCACACGTGTTTTAATAATAATATACTGTTAAAATATAATTATGTGTAAATTTTTTCCAATAATTATAAATCATAATTTTTTTTTAAAAAAAACTCAATTAGCTTAACACCAAATTCAAATCTATTAAACACCGAATCCAAATCTAGTAGTAATAATATCATAGTTGGCTCATTCTTTTTATTTCTACATACTATTATATACTGTTTGATATAAAATTTGGTGAGCTTATAAGTTGGCTTATACTCTCCGTGTAATATTTAAAATCTATCTTATACTTTCTATCCATACTTTCTCAACTATATTTATGCTACCATTTCATATCTACAAGGACCACAAAGTTAACTTTAAATTTTTGACATACCATCTTCTCATCTTTAAAGTTCATAATTTGATTATTTTTCTATAATTATTGAAGTATAATTTCTTCTAATTTGGTAATGTCTTCATCTTTCTTTGGAGTACATTTTTGAGTGGGGCTCTAAATGGACTAATAATATCAAAATAGATCCCGGAAAACTTCTAATAATATCAGCCGAATATTATAAAATTAATTCCAAAATCAATATGATAAAAGACTTATTTCAAAATATATGCACATGTGAGGACTAAAACCGTGAATATGTGAAGAAGTGCACACTAATAGACCAATAAATTGTTCACAACAGTTGAGGTTTACCATAACTAAATTATTTTGGTAGGCCCCCCTCTAATTTGAAAATTAAACAAAATTTACCCATAATTATTTGATTAAAAAAAAAATCTATATTGTCCAATCAAATAATAATAATAATAATCTGTTTTTTATTTCATTGCAGCTTCAAGTGGCAACACCACAATACCAAACAATCACTTAATCATAGGGATGATTATTTGATTTCTACTAAAGGCTATAGAAAATATTTTAAAACCAATAAAAGAGATTCATCATTTGAGTTTGGATTAACATTTCTGCTTGATTCTTGACACAATAATAGCTTGGTCAATTAAGACAGACCAGCATATTAATAGGACAAAATTAATGATCAAGATAAAAACATGATGTATGATGTTGATTTTAAATATTTTAAAATTTGTCATCCAATATCAACTATGAAAAATAATCTATTAAAAATATTGTTTATACTTATCTACCCATTACCTTAAAAACACCAGAAATTTATAAATTTCATTAATTTTTTAGTTAATAGTATAATAGATAATTTTTAATTTAGTTTTGGCATATAGTGTTTAGAGCGACAATATTTAAATTGTGAGTTCTAGGGTGCTTTTTAGGGGTTCTCTTAAAGTCTTATAAATTTATAAATTTTATTTGTATTAGATTGATTTTATGTTGTTATAAAATTACTATTTCAATGTTTGTATTATGTTATTTTACTTATAGGTAGGAATATGTATTCACCAACACTATACTGAGGTGGAAAAATTAGGTCGTCTCATAATTCCCCTTGTACTTAAATAGGTGTGAATCTGTTTCCTACTGATTATGGGAACACATAGTACATACACTATTTAAAATTTGTGTAGATTTGGTCCTAACTAAACTCGAGTCTTAAAATATCCTAAGTTTATATTCAACCTAAAATTATTAAATTCGATCTAAAATTATTATATAATTATATGTTATGATGTTTTTAAGTAATAAATCTTTTCATTTACCATCCATTTTCTTTCTTTGCCACTACTTGCTTGCGAAAATCTCCATTGTTGGCATGTCTTATTAATTACAACAAAACACATATATAACTAATTATAACTATTCAGGACAAGATTGACAGAGCATATTTAGCCTACAATCAAGTCAAATTATTCGGCCAAATCAATTCTATAACAGCCATATAATACTTGGCAAAACTGATATACATTGCCAAAAAATAATTCTCACCAATTGTGTATACGCGGTGTGTTCACGGGTCGGGTCGGGTCGGGTCAGATTTTTTTGAAAATTTTGTTTAGACCCGATCGGGTCGGGTCAATGAAAATCGGGTCGCGGGGAATGGAACCAGATCGAGTTCGGGTCGGGTCGTCAATCATTAACTTTTTTTTATATGATTTAATAATTTTGAATTATTAATATTAGTTATTTTTATGTCCAAAAATATTATATATATATAAAGTTTTAATACAAAAAAGTAATAAACAAATGAAATAATAGTAAAATCTTAAAAATAATAATAATAATTTTAGAAAAAAAATATATTATTTGTATAGGGTCGGGTCAAGAATATCAAACCCGTTGAGCAACCCGCAAATCGCGGTCGGGTCGGGTCGGGTTGGGTCAAAATTTTACAAATTTTTTATGAACTCGCGTGGGTCGGGTCGGGTCACGTCGGTGACCCGACCCTATGAACACTCCTAGTGTATATGATTCAGCCCTTTGTACTATTAATTAAGTGTGAGGAAAAGTATATTCCACTAATATTCCAGTAATCTCATTTCTTTATATGGTATCAAGAGAGCCAAACTTTAAAGAGCCAACGATCCAAGTCTCAGTCAGTCTTCCTCCTCTGATCATCAACCAACCTTTCCTCACCACCCAACCCTCATCTGCAGCAGATCTCCAACTTATCTCCCTGAACATTATTGCCCAAATCAATGAAAAATTAAATCCCTCTACATTTCCTAAATGGTATGCTTAATTCGAAGCACTTCTCATTGATTATGATTTAATCGACTATGTCGAAGACACTCTTCTATACCCACTTCCACCAGTACCGCTACTGATAAGCTCTGAAAGACCCACTGGGTCTTGATAAGCTATTCTGAGGCCATTCTTGCCTCCACATTTTGCGTCAATTACCCCTCTCATTGCTACGACCAAAAACCTCTCATGATGCTTGGAAAATGCTTTATAACCTCTACGCTAGCCGCTCTCGCATCGTGCTATGTAGCTAAAAAGAATCTCATTAATCCAGCGCGACAACCAATCAATCACAAAATTATCTCCATATTGTGAAAACCTTGGCATATGAAATCGCCATAATTGATCATCCCCTTTCAGATGACGACCTAACTCTCAATGTTTTGAATGAGTTAGGACCCGACTTTAAGGAAATTTCTGCGTCCATTTGATCCGTGAGAGGTCACTGGTTTTGAAGAACTGCATGACCTTCCAGTTGGTCACAAATCTTAACTTCGACGAATGAAAACTACTACTTAGTGGATGGTAATAACAAATAATTACACGGATAAAAAACACTATTCTTCTGAGGTTGACTCCTTAAAACAACCCTATCGAGCACCGATGTCAAAGCTCAGCTCGCCAATAAAATGGTCCGTAACGTGACGGCTGCCGTTTCAGCAATGGGCCCAGTAATCCCCACAACAATCAAAGGCGTTATATCCCTCGCTGTCAGTACTGTGAATGCATGGGCCATACCACCAAGCACTTTCCTCATTTACAACCCAATGACTTCACTGCTAACTGCGTCACATCCTCTACTAGACCCACCAAGCCTTGGCTTATGGATTCAGCAACTTCTCACAATATAACGTGTGATCTTACAAATTTATTAATTCACTCAGAATATGATGGTACTGATGAAGTCACTCTTGGTGATGGCTTAGGTTTGATGGTTTCACACATTGGTTCTCTGAACATAAGCTCACCTAAACACACTTTTATTTTAAGAGATACTCTTTGTGTTCCTAATATCTCCAAAAATTTAATATTCATTCATCATTTTACCAAGTAAAATAATGTTCTTGTTGAATTTCACCATTTTTATTTCTTTGTGAATGACAAAAACACGAGGATGATTCTACTTCACGAGGAATGTGATAATGGCGTTTATATTTTTCCAGAATCCACAATGTCTTTTCCCTAGAAAAAAGGTTGCTAATGTGCATGAACGGACCTTGCTTGATGGGTGGCACAAGCGTCTTGAGCATCTCTCTCTTCGCATTGTCCGTTATTTTGTTAAAAATTTATGTCTTCCTATTGTCATCCAAGAATAACAATTCAAATTATGTAGTTCATGTTCTATCAATAAAGCACATCAACAATCATTTCATTCTAATAGTCTTCAAAGCCATACACCACTTGTGCTCATTTACACCGATGGTTGGGGACCTGTAAAATATATTAGCACTGACGTTTCTCGCTATTATCTTATATTGGTTGATCATTTCACAAAATACATATGGTTCTATCCCATGACTACCAAATCCGAGGTATCTCCAATTTTTCCCCAATTTAAAAAAATGGTCGAAACTTGCTTCCAAACCCAAATAAAATACATATACTTTGATAATGGTGGAGAATTTATTGCCTTAAAATCTTTTTTATCAACCAATGGTATTGGCCACTACACCACTGCCCCTCACACCCCCACAACAGAACAGTGTTTCAGAGTGCCACCATCGTCAGCTGGTCAAAACCGATCTCACCCTTCTACATGATGCCTCGTTATCTCTCTTTTATTGGCCTTATGCTTCCCATACCACATCATATCTCATCAATAGGCACCCCTTACCAATTCTGCATAACATTTCCCTTTTGAGGCTCTTTTTGGTCAAAAACCTAATTATCTTAAATTAAGGAAATTTGGATGTCTTTGCTACCCTCTCACACGCCTCTACAACACTCACAAACTGCAGCCAAAATCCTCAGCATGTCTGTTCTTAGGGTATTCTACCACCCAAAGTACCTACAAATGCCTTGATCTCAATACTCACAAGTTTTATGTCTATAATATGTTCTATTTGAAGAATCAATCATTCCTCATGTGTCTTCTCAGTCATCAATGACAACCTTACCTGCCCATTTGCTTTTTAATAGCTGTGTACCACCTATACATGTTTCCCCCTCGTCTCCCTTGCCAGCCGTTTCTTCAACTCCGGAAAGTGTAGCCGCCGTTAACGCGTCCCTCTAAGGTACTCTCCTCCACCACTCTTCTCCTCATCAGATTCCCTCTCCAAATTCTGGCTTTCGTTCTTCTCTGAATAACTCTCCCTCATTAGTCTCCTCCATTTCTCCTGCTATCGCCACCATGAGAAGTCACCGACCCTCTCAACTCGAGTTCCTCTTCTCCACCTAAATCGCCTATTCATCGCAGTCACCATATGACCACTCGGTCCATGAATAACATCTTCAAACAAACAACTTTATGTATCAAAACATCTCCTCATGATAACATTGAACCATCATGTGTAAGTCAGGTTTTATCTCAACCTTAATGGCGTACTACCATGTCACATGAGCTCACAACTCTATTGAAGCATGGAACCTGGGATTTAGTACCTCCTCCTCTGAAATGTAACATAATCTGGTGCAAATGGGTTTTTTTGGGTAAAAAGAAAATCAGATGGGACAATTGATCGATTCAAAGCCCCGTTTGGTTGCAAAGGGTTATAATCATCACTCTAAAGTTGACTACAAAGATACCTTTAGCCGTGTCATTAAACCAGCCACCATTAGAAGAATATTTTTAACAATTGTTGTTATGCACGACTGAAAGCTTCAACAAATGGACATAAACAATGCATTCCTACATGGTCCACTATCTGAAACTGTCTATATGATTCAACCCACAGAGTTTAATGACTCATCTAAACTAGATCATGTTTGTCGGCTTCATAAAGCAATATATGAGTTTAAACAAGCTCCTCAGGTTTGGTACACTACACTGAAAAATGCCATACTTGCGCTTGGATTTGAAAATTCTAAGGCTGATTCATCCTTATTTATTTACAGACATAACTCTATAACATGTTATTTCTTGGTTTATGTTGATGATCTTGTAATTACGGTAACAACGACACCTTTGTAGCTTCCATTATCAAGCAATTAGGAGATTGTTTCTCTCTCAAGGATATGGGTCCATTTCACTACTTTCTAGGTATCGAAGTCGTCCCAACTCCACAGGTCTCTTTCTTTCCTAACACAAGTATATTTGAGAGCTCTTATCCACCACCAACATGAGTGGCGCAAAACATGTCTTTACACCTCTTTAAACAACTCAGTCTCTACACCGTAACAAAATGACTCATTCGATACTTAAAGCAATCCCTTTTCCATGGTATTCATCTATCAAAATCTACCTCCTCTTTAGTCACCTATTCCGATGCTGTTTGGGCTGACAACATTGATGATCGCACCTCCATGTCCGCTTATATCAGCTTCTTAGGACCAAATCCCATTTCATAGAGCTCAAAGAAGCAGCGAGCTGTTGCTCGTTCTACCACAAAAGTTGAATATCGAGCTCTTGCACATGCCGCTTCTGAGGCCATATGGCATCGGTCTCTCATTCAAGAGCTTGGTTTCTCGCTCAAGGAACCTTCTTGTTGCTATGTGACAATCTTGGAGCCACTCTCCTCAACCTTAATCCGATTCAACATTCACGCATGAAGCATATACAAATAGATCTTCACTTTGTACGTGATCTTGTTCAAAATAGATCGCTCTCGTCCGACATGTTCACACACAAGATCAACTAGCTGACCTATTAACGAAGCCATTGTCCCGACAAAGAACTGAACTCTTACGAACAAAGATTGGGCTTGCCGATGGCAGCACAATCTACGGGGGGCGTATCAGGCCATAATTGCAAGATTTCAAGAAAAGTTGACAGAGCATATTTAACCTACAATCAAGCCAAATTATTCAATCAAATCAATTTTGTAACAGTCATATAAAACTTGGCAAAACTGATATACATTGCCAAAAATAACTCTCACCAATTGTGTATATAATTCAGCCTCTGCACTGTTAATTAAGTGTGAGGAAAAATCATTTTACTAATATTCCAGTAATCCCATTTCTCTATATCTAACAAATTAAATTGTAATGTTTAGCATTTTGAAGGTAAATAAACACCCATATGACTCACGTAAATGGAATGGAATAATGTAAAAATAACTTTGATTGCCTTATAAATTGCACAAGCGCCATCATGTAAGTAAGAGCCATCACAAAAATAAGGCCAGTGAAATTAAATTAATTAACATAACAAGCTACATACATTATAAATTAATTAAATTAACAAACTCAAACTTCTATAAAATTCTCAAAGGACTGTCATTGTTTTGTTTAATACAAGGAAGCTCTCTCAATACATGCATGGAAGACTGTGCTATTAAATATCTTTGGGGATTTTGAATTATTAAAATATAATTACATTGAGAAGTTTCTCATTCCCATTAATTTATTCTAGAAAAATTTTCATCCTAAACATGTTTTGAGATTCTTCTCAATGGGCATGGTTCGGTGATGTATGATTTTGGATTTTATATTGAAATCTTGAGTTTGAATTCAGAAAATGTATTTCTTGTAAGAGCCTGTGACATTCGGAAATTTTATATGCTTCGTTTAAGTCCAAAAAAAAAAATAAAATTTGGCGATGTGATGAAATTTCTAACCATTCAAAAAAAAAATTCATTTGACATTCTCTTTTATTTTTTAGGCTGGCTACTAACATTTGTAATGAGTTCTGAAAAAGCCAAGATAAAAGAAAGTTTTATTTATTTATTTTATTTTTTTCCCTAAGTAATTATGGAACCATTCTACTTTTGACTACATAGTCCACCACATTGCAGGCTAAAACCAGCTTTATCATTTTATTTTTATTTTATTTTGTTTGTTAATTTAAAAAAAAGGGAGAATGCCTATTTTCTCATGGTATTTATATTAATAGCCACTTATTACATATTATTTTAATAATACTCTAAGATCCCTCTAAGTAGAAAAGTCAAAAGAATATTCTCATTTTATAAGTTTTTTTTAACATATTTTCCCTTACCTAAATAATTAAAAATTTTACATAATTATTAACTCATTAAATTAATTAAAATATATATGAAAATTTATTATAAAATATAATATTTCAATCTAGAATTATTATAAAATCTAATATTTTATAAAAAAATTATTTCATTTAATTATCTTAAATAATTAAACAAGAGAGGGATTAAGATATTGTGTATGCGATATTATAAAATCGATTGAAGAATGGAATTAAATTCATACAACTCGTTTATTTTTTATTAAATTTTTTAATTGTATTTTTTAAGGTAATTTTTAAAAAATAATAATATTAAATATTATTTTGTAAGAAATTAATTATTTAAAAAAACTATATTTAGAATAAATTTAATAATATTATTATTACATCGCGGCATAAAGTTATGCCATGAAGAAATATGAAAAGTAATTTTGCTCTCTTTTATGAACCATTTATATTTATCTAATCTTATGTTTTCAATTTTTATTTTCCCAAAACATGTAAACTAATTGTGATGTTAACAATTTTTTAGTATAGTTTGAAAGCTAGTTTATAACTGAAATTTTAAAAAATAATAATTATCATTTACTTTTATATAATAATTGTATATTGAAATATTATATTTTATAATAATTTTCATATATTTTTTAATTAATTTAAAGAGATAATATTGATGTAAAATTGTAAAATTTTCATAATAATATTTTTGCCCCCTTTTTCAACGATAGAAATTTATTTGAGATCTCAAAAATATCGGCCTTTACAAAAAGTAACAAAAAGAGATGCCAGCTTGCTGCTACTGCCGCTTGTGAAGCTTTATTACAATTAATCAATAATTAGGAGAGAGAAATTTATTAATTAACACATGTTATATTTTTATTGGACGGTTCGATAAAACATATCATATATACGTTTTTTCTACTCACTAATACACAATTTGATTTTGCAAACCAAGAAATTAACATGTACCTTTTTCTTTCCTTTTAATTTATTGAGATACAATAATATTGTGAGGTCCGCTCAAATAATAGATATTATCTGTGTTGACGATCAAAATTGAGATTTCTATTTAAAAAGATGCGACTTATGACGAGATACTGATTTAAGTCTTAGTTCAGAAAATCAATCTCTTATGTAGAAGAGATTCTATTTATGAAGACGTTATAATATTGAACTAGTAATGATGTGTTTTTGGCTAAAGGCGTTGGACTTCAGATAGAAAGAATCAAGATCCCCAAATCTAAACCTAAATTATTAGCACTTCTTGATTCCTATTTAAACCTCTTTTTTTGTAGAATGAGAATATGCTCAATTATTTCTAAATGGAGCAAGAAATATAATAAGGATTTGATCCCTAATTATCATATGATTCAATGTTTCACAATATATACTTTATTTTTATGAAAAAGAATTTAAAAATATTTCAAGTTGGGTTCGAGACTCAATCTAAGACTCCAAACCTGACTTAATTCAAATGATCGATTTTGAATAGAGACTCTGATAATATCGAATTTGATTCTTGTATATATTGATAACCCAAACATAATCCGATAGAGATATATCCTTACATAGACTTGATATATGGACATTTTTATCTACCCTAATGGTAAGAATTCATTAGATAAGAATGCATTTTGCAAAGAGTGATATTACTGATATCATATATGACATAATCATATTTATTAATAGGAAAATGCTAACCAGTGCCTTTAGGGCATTCGTTAAGGATCTATTTTAAGAAAATTTTTATAGGAAAAAGAAAAAAATAATTAATGTTTTGATAAATTTTCATGTTCTCCATAAAAATAATATGAAAACTTTTCTAAAATAAATTCTTAATGAGTGCCGTTAGGGTACTCGACCCTTATTAATACCATGCAATTACAAATTCTTGAAACAAATTGTGATGATATCGAAATTTGAGCAAGTGGTGGATCTGCATGCGTTCCAGCCGAAAGCCTGCTGCTTGAAAATGCTTTTTTTTTCTTTCTTTCTTTTATTAAATTAAATTTAATTTAATTTAATTTAATTTAATTTAATTTAATTTAATTTAATTTAATTTTGTACGGTATCACTTCATAAATCACAATCACAATGGCTTGGTATCGTGTGAAAGTATTTACACTTTCACGACTTTAATGCCACCTTGCCATTACTGATGAGAAGAGCCAAAGCCTGAAGGCTCTGGCTGGCAAGAAACGTGAAGGGCATTAAGATTTCATTAATGCGTAAAAACGGTTCAATATATAGATAATTAATGGACGCCCGGAAGCTTGTTTGAAATCGGAAATCGCTATTTAAATCAATTTTATTCATTCGATTTTTATTGATTTTCATCTATTTAAATCGTTACTGATTTTTTAGTGATTTTGTCTCATTAATTGGTCGATTTACGATTTCCCAAAAATTCATCCGATTTTATTTTTATCTAGTTTTAGCTTTCCATTTTTTTTGAAATTTTTGTTCGATGATTTTGTATGAAAAAAGAGAATGATTATTACCGGAATAATAACAATGAAAAATAGTGAGAATATGCTTCGATTTATAATAATTATTGTTGGAATAATAACATTAATATCCTTAATTTATTATATTTTCTTAAATAATGATAGATTTTTATAATTGTATAAAAATATTTTCTATCCATATTGAATTAACTAAATAATCTTTCTCTATATACAAAAATTATATTATATGCCGGGTATGTATACCATCTCTCTCACAGCAGGCGGGTCCCACCTCATCTATATATACATATATCATTTTGTATTATAATTTTGATACGTAAATCAACGCTTTAGGAGAATAAAAAATAATTTCTATAAATAAATGAAGAATCAGTTGCGAAATTTATCGAAATAAAAATAATGAAATAGAATGTTTTAAAATGTGTGCCCAATATTCAACCCACACCTTTTTTCATATTAGTTTAAGACTAACCAAGCACATCTCAAATCAAATTGGTTGATCATTATTTTCAAATGGGAAATTTATAAAACTAATCAAAAAAAATATTCATTTGCTAAAATAAATCATAATATTTACTATTTGTATTTTCAATCATAGTATCCGCAGTTGGTGTAAAATTTGGAAATCTGAAGTCAAAACTTCAAATCTCTGAAGTATGTTTTTTTTTTTTTTCAATACTTTGGATCTTTGCAATTTTGATCCGGATATCTGAAATTTGAAAAAATATCTATAAAATCGGACATTCCCCATTTATTCTCACTACAAAAATATAGTTTTTTTTTTTTTTTTTTTCCCGCTAAGTCATTTTCCGAAATTTCTTCATATTCTCCTAAGTCTAAAATGAATCAAACACCTCTAACTTTCTACAGTGAAGAGTTTATAAAATGGAGTACAAAGTTAGTATGAAAATAGCTATATTTGAGTTGGGATAAGATTACTGCTAGCGATGGTCAACGATCTAGAGATCGTTCTTCGTCGAGTTGTAATATGGTCAGCCATTTAATTCCAGTTTATGTGTCGGAGGTGATATGGATGATCCTTCAATAACAGTTTGAGAAGTTCCCATGAATATTCGACTGGATGCATCTCAATATCTCCCTCATATAATTTCTATGACGGATATACTTTCAGACACTAATAAATCAACATTAGGTGAGAGTGAATTGGGATGGGAAAATGCTACTCCTGTGGAACAATCATAAATAAGTGAGCAATATATGATCAAAAGCAAATGAGTTTACTATTAAAAATAATTATAAAAAATAACTATTTTTAACTGATCAATTCATTAATCACACATTCAAATCTTAAATTAGCAAACAAATAATAATTATTTTAACTAGTCAATTCATAAATTACCACAAGCCTTATTTGATCAAATCAATATCAAATATTTACGATTTTATGATAAAATAAAATAGAAACATGGATATGGATCAGATATCATTCTAATAACACAATTTTTTTGACTTGTCTGTCTAGAAAGGCTAGACCCGTATAGAACCAACAGACTGTCTAGTACTGATTTTCTCTATATTCGGGACGAGTTAGAGCCGCCTAGCTTGTGGAGACCCCATAGCTCGATTTTAGAACACTGAATGAAAATGAATATTTTTTAATTTTCCAATAAAATTTCCCTTTCTTTAGACTCAAGATCTCATTATATAATCACACAGCAGGCGAAAAAAAAAAAAAAAAAAAAAAAAAAAAAAAAAAAAAAAAAAAACAAAACAAAACAAACAAAACAAAACAAAACAAAACAATATCAGTATCTTATCTTATAATCAGTGGCGTATCCAGAAATTTCAGTGAGTGGGGGCGAAATTTTTTCCTTATCAAAATAATATATAACAAATTCATACATATTTTTAAAAATTACAAGATGATCCCTATAATTTTAGAAATTATGAAATAGCCCCTAATTTTTAAGCTTATAAATTAACCCAAAATTTTCAAAAATATATTTTTATACATAATTTCTAAAAATACCAATTTACCCTAAAAATTTATTTTTAAAATTATGTATTTTAAGTTTATGTAGTATATTATATACTAAATTTCCGCTAATTTATTATGAATTTAACCATTTTTTAAATTAAATTATTAAAAGCCTAGTGCTAAAACGCAATATTTGTGCTTTGAACAACTAAATATATACAAAATAATTATATTTATATTAATATGTGAATATTTTACACATAACAATTATACACAATGTGGTTTAGTAAAAGAATCATTACAAATATATATATCAATACATTAGAAGATCAATAACCAAACGTAAGTATAAATATAGTTATTTTTATTTTTATTTAAATGTAATGAAATCTCTATTCTTTTGCAAATGTAAAAACACATAAATGAGTGGATTTAAAATGAAAAATAGTCAATTATCTATACACATACAAATTAAATATTATTATTATTTGATATGTTTAATAAATAAAATTGATGCACAAATGTATTGGAATTTTTTTAATTAATTTGGTCATGAGCTTACATATTATATTAAGAAAAATACAACTCAAAAAAATTAATAAATAAAATATTTATGGGTATTATTTAATTATTTAGATTTTCTAATATATATATATATATAATATATATATATATATATAATTTATAAAAAAAAAAAAAAAAAAAAATAGTGGTGCCCAGTGGGGGCAACTGCCCCCACTGGGCATATAGTGGCTCCGCCACTGCTTATAATTAGCAAGCTCATCTAACAAAATATTGAATAATATATTAAAAGAATAAAATGCTTGATACTAAATATATAAAGACGTTTAAGAAAAATTTCAAGTGAGTTCTGAGATGAGAAATTGCATTTTGTTGAAGCAAGTGAAGAGATAAGAATTGGAGTGATTTTCATTTCTAAGTAAAGCGGTTTTCATTTCTGAGTAAAGCGGCGTAGGATTTTGATTTATCAGGTTGTCACCTTAGGGTTGCTGATTGGGGGAGAATATATATAGAAATACAAAGTCCCAATTTGCAGTCTTGTTTCATGAATAGTTAATAAAATCTCGTCTTAAATTCTCTGTCATTTAAGTCCCTTATAGCTAGGACGCCGTTCATAAATAATAGAAAAATGATAGACATACATAAATTCTTACTAATAATTTCTACACCCCTCTCACTGTAGCTACAGTGGTGCTACAGTAATCACTGTAGGTACAGTGAGAGAGGTGTAGAAATTGTTAGTAAAAATTTATGTATGTGTAGTATTTTTGTAAATGATAAATATGATTTACAAACAAGAGAATCATAAAAAAAATATCTTCTATCAGAGCACAATCTTAACATATTGATACCACCTCTAATTTGTTTTACCCAATTATAAGAAAAATATAGAATCAGATCAAAGAAAATTAACAATAAGAGATTTTTATTTTTAATAGACATAATTTGGAAGTCTAATATCATTTTTACATTTTGAGATTCTTACAAATAACCTAGTGTTATAATAATAAAAAAAATAAAGTATCTTGACCATCAGTTATTTTAAAAAATAAATTGAGATTTAAATCATTAAATAACATGTTTGGGTCAAAGAAAATAATTTCAATTTAAAACATGCAATGTCTATCAAATATGATTCATGCATAATTAAATTAAAAATATAGAAGCAGAGATTCAAATATATGTGAAAACTTGTAAAGCATGATTTTTTTAAAGTGTGTTGCGAAATTAAGACATGCTCTGATATCATTTTGTATAGACGGATCCGGATCCCCCAGAGAGCCCCGCGCAGAAATGGGTCAAACAGCAAATACATATCATGGTTATATTTTTGAATTAAATGGGATACTATATTCCATTTTGAGTCCATGAGAAAAATTTGGGATGAATAGAAGTCTGGAAGCATCAAATGTTGGGAAATCTCTAAGTCCCGAGGATCGATTATCAAGCATAAAACATGTATGAATACATCGAGGAAGTCGCGGAATACTCACATCGATCGGTTGAGGCGATGCAACGAACACAAAAACTTTTTATGCCCTTTCTAGAGGTCACGACAGTGAGCTTTTTTCCTCTCCAGATTCGGCAATGTGAGGTCCTCCAAGCTCCAAGCTTTCGTGTTGTGTTTCCAAGCTCACGGGTGGGTTTCCCTATCACCTACGGACGACTCCGGATGTGTACTAGCACCTTGATTTTGCAACAAAATCACTTCTTTACTGCTCCTATAGCTCACGACAGTGAGCAAAATAGAAGAGAAGAAAACAGCCCCTTATGGGCGTGATGAGGGGGAGAGAAGGAGAGAGAGATGAGTTGGTTCAAGTGTTGGGTAAATTGTGTATCTAATACACATATTTGATTTTTCAAAAAAATCAAATAAAATATATTAAATTTGCTTTTCAAAAAAGTCAAGCCAATAAAGTTTTGCCAACCACCAATCCATCACTATTCACATCATTCAATCATGTTGTCAAGTCATATCACTCAAAGTGACAAGTTGTCAAGTCACATCACTCAAAGTGACAAGTGATTTGACGTTTGAAGTGACTAGCGATTTGACGCTTGATGTGAGTAATGATTTGACGCTTGATTTGACTTGCGTGCCGCACTCGAATTCGAAATGAGAATGCGCTCGCAAACAATCCCGGGCTCGGGTTCGTTAATTCTGAATTAACGAATTTTCCGTTGCGTCGTAATTAAATCTAATTTAATTAAATAATCACGCCAAGCATAATTACTATTCACGTCGCTTACGAATTAATTCTAAATTAATTCGTTTTCCCGAATTAAAATCCATTTTAATTCCACGTCGAAATCCAATTTTGTTTAATATATCGAATATATTAATTTATCGATTAATTCCAAATTAATCGTTATATATTAATTACCGATTAATTCCAAATTAATCATTCTCTCTCTTTAAATGATATTTTATCCTAGATAAAATATCTCAGTAATTAATCCCAGAATAATTTTCTCTCTCATCAAATTAATCCTAGATTAATAAAGTACGAGTCATATGTCATCGGTGAATCTTCGGGAAGTGACCCATGAGATCCCCGGATATGTTGGCAGTAAATTCGGTCGTCGGACTATTCGAGCACGTACGTACCTAGCACTACGTTTATACCAATTTAAAAGACAAGGTTGGCTTCTAGCAAAACGCCATGCCTACCCAATTCTCCAGAAATATCCTTACAGGAATATGTGATCTATATTAGGCGTAGTATACGTAGTATCATGTATGTCGATCCAGTATCGGATGCCACGTGCTAGGCCTGGGGCTGGAATTGTGTCTGCCCCGTACGAAGCACATGTCGGATGTCTGGTAACTAGTCTCTATAATCGGATATACATGACCTAGTCATAATATCCCGATGACTGCAGTACTTAAGAGTACTAGTACCGTATCCTACGTAACATCATCTCCATTATGACTGGAGTGATACTTCCATCTTGACATCACACCCAATACACTACGATTCTCAATATACCCAGAAGAGGAGTACACAGAACCTGTTAAAGCCCTGGACGACCAAAACCAAAGCATATTGATTGTCGCAAGTATTAGCGGTGCAAGTATGAGGTTAAGACCAAATACACCTACCCTGATTTCAGACTTCCATAGACACATAGTCATACTACCAATGGAATTCCAAGGGGGTCTATCCAGAGCGAAGCTGTTTTCCATACCATCGGTAAAACACAACCTCCTATTACACTTGCATGAGTATCCAATACCCAAATATATGAGAACTATGCTATTGTGCCCTCACAACGCGCACAAGTGTAATACTAGTTTTTTACGCATTTATCGATGTCCAATCTCGATAATACTCTGACTAGGGATATTTAATGATTATACCTTCGTGGACTGATACTGTCTCATATCATCTCAATCCAGGAACTAATCATAAGGACCTCATATCATTTATACATCTAGGTGATCTAATCACAAATGATAAGAGAGCAATCTCATTTGTCACATAGTTAATTTGTACAACAACACCATGATCTGTACAAATAGTGACGCTATGGGTCATAATTGTCCAACAATCTCCCACTTGGCCTATAGCCAGTCACTCGAGTGTCTACCACCCGAACTATGTACGGTTCGCTCAAACTACTGAGGAAAAGCTTTCGTCAGCAGATCTGCATGATTATCATCTAATGCGATTTATACGATCATCACATCACCACGATGTATGATCCGAACGAATCAGATAAATAATCGAAGTATATATCTGGATCATTGATGAGACCGTTTATTCTTTAGCATGCGCTGTAGCCTAGCTCAGCTGCTAACAAAACTATATCTAATCTAATTAGTTTTTTTATTGACCCAGATGGCTTCTATTGCTGCCTCAGCTACAGCAATAATCCGCATTTGTTGTTTATTCGGTAACAGTATCTTGCATGGAAGACTGTTCCGTTATTCAAACTGTATAGTACCATTGTTTTTATCGGTTAGGAAACTTGCAGCAGTGATCCCAGTCACTTCAAGTTCTCATTCTCCATAGTTTAAGATATCATCCTTAGTTATCTAAGATACTAACAGATGTTCTTAATATCAATCCAGTGACTATCACTTGGATTGTCTTGTTTGTGACTCCATATGCTCAAAGCGTATGAGACACCAGGTCATGTATATTTTTTAATGTACGAGTTCTCGGAGAGTGTCAACAACTTTAAATCTATCCCAGTAGATTTTTATTCCTAGAATAAAGGTTGTTTCTCCCAAGAATTCTACGGAGAATTTTCATGAAAGCAAAGCTTTCACCGATTGTAATATGAGAATATCATTTCCAAGAAATGACATATCATCATTATTTAGGACAGTCATTTTCAGTGCGCTCCCACTAACCTCCTTATATCCACAAGAATCATTTTCGTTTTGAATCAAATCATACACCATTATGATTACATCAAAACGATAGTTCCGAGAACCTAATTCTTACTTCAATCCAAACATGGATTGAATAACCTGCAAACCTTGTTTGCTAGTTTTGGTACAACAAAACCGTCAGGATGTTGTAAACATCCTCCAAAAGATTTCCTTTTAAGGAAAGCGATTTCGACGTTCAACTGCCATATTTCATAAATGAAACATGCAGCTTCAATAAGCATTATCCAAATGGATTTACCATGGCAACAAGTAAAAGGTTTCGTCGTAATCAACACAATGTTGATAACAATAACTTTTCACTACTAGCCCAGCTTAGTACGTTGGTATGTTGCCTTTCATGTATGTCTTCCTTGAAGACTTATAAAGTACCAATAGACATAATGCCTTACGGTACAACAACTAGTATCCAAATATAGTTGTTATACATGGAATCCATTTTGGACTTTATGGAACTTTTCCATAATAGGGAGTCGATACATTGTATCACTTCCTCAAACGTAGTTAGTTTATCTTCCTCAATAAGATTGACATCTTTATGAGGTGAGATCAGAAACCCATACCCCAGGTAATTTCTGACTCTCTCCAACTTACGTGGTTCTTATGTATTCAAAGATTATTGGTATAGTTTCATCATTGATGAACTGTTTGTGTTCCATTAAGGACTCGGTGCCTCGAACAGTATTACTCCGATTTTCATCGAGTTTTACCATCCTCCCACTTACCACTGCATATAGGTATTCCTCTTAGGAAAACCGCATGGCGAGCAACAATTAAATTGTTCTCAAGTGAGTTGTATAAGTACTATACTTTGATTGCCCTAGGATAACCTACATATAGACACTTATCCGATTTGGGTTCTAGTTTGGAATCATCCAAACGTATGCCCAACATTCCCAATTCTTCAAGAATGAGAAAACCCAGTTTCTTTCATGTTCATGTCTAATATGAAGTCTGTCAAATATATTTTCATGGAACTTTATTCAAAATAAGTATTGCACTGTTAAATTCTTATCCCATTGAAGGAAAATGGTAGCTCAGAGCGACTCATGATTAACCTTATCATGTCTAACAAAATTCGGTTTCTCCGTTCTGATACACCGTCAAACTGACGTGTTCCGGGAGGAGTCCTAATTGAAAGAATACTACACCCTTTCAAGTATTTGAGAAACTTATTGCTTAAGTATTTTCATCATGGTTATATCATGATGTTTTTAATACTTTAGCCGATCTGTTCGTCTATTTCGTGTCGAAACTCTAAAAGTTTCCGATTCGTGTTTCAAAAGAAACACATAACCATAATGTGATGCCACATCCGTAATGGTCACTGAATATTCATATCCACATCTAGCCTGGCTAGACATGGGCCCACTTATGTCACTATGAACAAGGGCTAACAGATCGATGATACTTACACTTTTACCAAGTAAAATGTATTTTAGGTACTTTACCTAATAAACTAGATTCGTAGACATCATTTGAATACAATCAAATCAGTCCCAGTATCCACTCTTCAAAAGTGTGGATATACGAGTCTTGTTTAATGTGTCCCAGACAACACTGCCACAAATAAGTCTTATCTAATCAAATCAGTTTGAGCTACTTGTTTGTCATGTTATATGTTTGAGATTTATTTATATAAATACTGTTATTCACATATAATGTGTTTATCTCAATATCATCTTTATAGAATAAAACACTTTAGTGTTCTAGAATATAAAGATATACTCGCAATGAGTTATACTCGATATAGAGATAATATTTCTAGTCAAACTAGTTACATTACAAAAGTTTCCTAATTTAAGTACACACCCGAAGGGTAGTTCCTAAACTTAGGTATCTACGGTTAAAATAGCGACTCTCGTCCTGTTTCCAATTCGCAGATTAATCTCATCTGAAGTCAGTATCCTGCTCATAGCAGATTCTGCACATCAGTACATATATTTATATACCACTATTTAGTAGCTAAAATCCAATTTTAATACTAGTAGTGAACATATTTATGACAAACATACTTGAAGTTAGAGCCTTGCCCTGCTTTCTATTCGTTCATGTCTGCCTTGTCCATACGACAATCACGTTTCAGTGACCCCGTTTGCCATATCTTAGACAGACATATTGGGATATGTCCTTTATCTTTCTAGAAGATTATAATGATTTTGCCTTTGCCCTTTTCCACATTCTAGAAGCCTTTGGCCAAGCCTCGGGTTTCTAGAATATCGAAGTAAGGTGCGCCTTGTGCTTCTTGCCTTATTGCAAACTTTGGCTTTGGCTCCTTGAGCATAGCCATTAACTCTCCAAGAGTTTCCTACTGCAATTTAATACTTCTAAGATTTAAAAATAGATCTATGAAGATCCTTCAATTTCAACATCATGGTTTAAAGATCTAAACCTTAATTATGACGAAGAAATTAAGGAGTCATTATGGCAAGCATAAAGGATTAAGCACTAAAGTTATCATCACATGAATCTTCTAAAGATCATACTCTACTATTTGCTTAACTCCGGGTTTAGGCCTAATATGTTATTTTATCAAATAAAGTAACTTATTAGTACTTAGGACTATCCTAAGGTTCTTTTCCCAATCTGAAAAATCAAGTCATTTAAACACATTTCCCTAGGATTGTGTTTTAAACACTAATCTTTCATTTTTATCTTGATTCTAATAGTCCAATTATTTAATCAACGATTTCAGGTACTATTTAATATAATGATTACTATAGTCCAACTATATTAATCAACTATACTATTAATTTGTAAAATTCAATTATATTGATTACTATAATCCAATTATAAAATCAACTATTAATTGAAATAGTTTGAATACAGTCCAACTGTTTTAAAACAACGATTTAAATATTAGTCCAACTAACATTTAATTTATTTGACGAAGGCAAGTAACTAAACGAATATTGCAAATCTAATACTTATCTGTCACTATTTTTTGGCGAGCCTCTAACCCTCTGTCGAGTACTCGGGAAACCGTATTTCCTAGTGGGCTAGGATCCCGTTAAATAACATACAATCTTGACTTTGGCCAATAAATTATATGATACTTAACTAGGTAGATCTCTAAGATCAATTGGATCCCATCCAATTCCTAGATCCAGTAGGTGGACATCCAAGTCCGAATATATATCTTATATATGCCAATATATCCAATATATTCCCTAACCTTTTTCCTCTGAATCAATTAAGCATTGGCTTTGGCACAACAAACTTAATGATCCCAGTTAAGCGGAACCCATTGACCATGGAAAGCTTCGTAATCATGTCGATGGACAAGAAGTGATCTTGACTTTGGCCAACAAATCACGACTTGGACAAGACACCAATATGGAACAAAGCTCTCGTGATTCAAACACATCATCGACAGACAAAGGCCTTGACTTTGGCCAACAAGCCAATGCCGGTTTGGGATATTGAGTAAGAATAACTCAATGGAAGGAAAAACGCTTAATATTGTTTGAGGGTTTTCGCGTACAAATTGGCAACCAATTTATTATCTTTTTTAAGGTCTCATCATCATACACCCTTAAACATGCATTCTAAACACATAATAAGGTGCGCAAATAAAATAATACTGATATGCGGATGGATACTCAAACAAATTGATCCTAGATCAAATCTCTCCCATTCCTCTCTCCCGCTAGCACAAATATTTACTTCTACCCGTTACACTACACTTATAAAGAAACCTCATTTACATTGAGGGGAATAGGTGAGAAGAGAAATACAAAGAGTATGGAGGTAATAGGCTGGACACGCAGGTCCAATTTAATAAATTCCAAATTTATTACAATAATTTCTAAAATTGCCCCACCCATATAATATCCATTCGATATACATTATTCATGCATCACAACCATGTATTCACACAAGCATACCATCAATCAATCTAATACAATTAATTAATCTGATAATTAATGACCATCCAATGTTCAAACAACGATTTTGCGCGAGTCAAACTCGTTTTGCGAATAAGTACTTAAAGTACAAATTCTCAAATTATATTAAACTACATAATTAAATCCAATTCAATTTGTATTTAATACTAATTCACTATTTAATTCCAAATTAAATATCACACTTTATTAACGAACCTTTACGACTTAAATTCCAAATTTAATCGTTACGGGTCTCAAAGCCCGATTAACATCCAATGGACTTTCAATTAATTTCTTAAGGCATGGGCTTTTGGTCAACATGGTCAAACCCAAAGACTAAAGCCCATTTAAAGGAATCACCCTTATATACATTTGAAACCAATTTAGGCCCATTATGCCCAATTAAAGTTAAAGGTCCATTAGTCGCATTTGGATTTTACGGAAGTGGTTTTGGGCCCAATTGGATCCAACCAATTTGCCTAAACCAATCTTGGTACAACCAAGCCCATTAAAGCCCAATAACAACTTTCAAGCCCAATTTCTAAAATTGGCCCAATATAATTAAATTCCAAAATCCAATTTCACAATTTAATTAACCTAAAGTGTATTACATAATCAATTACCCAATTCAATACTTCCAAAACATCAATTACCCTAATTAATCATGCTCATTATCAACAAAACATGTCCAACACATTTTATTAAAAATCAAACTCATTTCATGCTTTATATGTCTCGGCCATTTGGGGATTTTATGTCTGATTCGGTTTCAATCCAATTAAATCCACAATCAACATTAAATCAACATTTCTAATCGTTTCCAACTCATCCAATGAATCAAAAAACTAAATTCTAAGACATTAGGGCAAGTAGTGTATTCGGCCAAGCCTCACCATATAGGGAAAAATGATCCAATCATAATTTCTGATCCAATCAATCTTCAATTAAACATCAATTAAGCATACTAAATCATCCAATTTCATTATTTCATGCTCAAAATCAATTTACCCAATTTTAAGCCATAAATCAAGTTTCATGCTTTTACTTGCTCTGATACCATTGTTGGGAAATCTCTAAGTCCCGAGGATCGATTATCAAGCATAAAACATGTATGAATACATCGAGGAAGTCACAGAATACTCACATCAATCGGTTGAGGTGATGCAACGAACACAAAATTTTTTTATGCCCTTTGTAGAGATCACGGTAGTGAGCTTTATTTCCTCTCAAAGATTCGGCCATGTAAGGTCCTCCAAGCTCCAAGCTCCAAGCTTTCGTGTTGTGTTTCCAAGCTCACGGGTGGGTTTCCCTATCACCTACGGACGACTCCGGATGTGTGCTAGCACCTTGATTTTGTAACAAAATCACTCATTTACTGCTCCTATAGCTCACGGCAGTGAGCAGAATAGAAGAGAAGAAAACAGCCCCTTATGGGCGTGAAGAGAGGGAGAGAAGGAGAGAGAGATGAGTTGGTTCAAGTGTTGGGTAAATTGTGTATCTAATACACATATTTGATTTTTCAAAAAAATAAAATAAAATATATTAAATTTGCTTTTCAAAAAAGTCAAGCCAATAAAGTTTTGCCAACCACCAATCCATCACTATTCACATCATTCAATCATGTTGTCAAGTCACATCACTCAAAGTGACAAGTTGTCAAGTCACATCACTCAATGTTGCAAGTGATTTGATGCTTGAAGTGACTAGCGATTTGACACTTGATATGAGTAATGATTTGACGCTTGATTTGACTTGTGTGCCGTACTCGAATTCAAAATGCGAATGCACTCGAAAATAATCCCGGGCTCGGGTTAGTTAATTCCGAATTAATGAATTTTCTGTTGCGTCGTAATTAAATCTAATTTAATTAAATAATAATGCCAAGCATAATTACTATTCACGTCGCTTACGAATTAATTCTAAATTAATTCATTTGTCCGAATTAAAATTCGATTTTAATTCCACGTCGAAATCCAATTTCGTTTAATATATCGAATATATTAATTTACCGATTAATTCCAAATTAATCGTTCTCTCTCTTTAAATGATATTTTATCCTTGATAAAATATCTCCGTAATTAATCTTAGATTAATTTTCTCTTTCAGCAAATTAGTCCTAGTTTAATAAAGTGCGAGTCATACGTCATCGGTGAATCTTCGGGAAGCGACCCATGAGATCCCCGGCTATGTTGGCAGTAAATTCGATCGTCGGACTATCCAACCACGTATGTACCTAGTACTACGTTTATACCGATTTACAAGACAAGGTTGGCTTCTAGCAAAGCGCCATGCCTACCCAATTCTCCAGAAATATCCTTACAGGAATATGTGATCTATATTAGGCGTAGTATACGTAGTATCGTGTATGTCGATCCAGTATCGGATGCCACGTGATAGGCCTGGGGCTGGAATTATGTCTGTCCCGCACAAAGCACATGTCGGATGTCTTGTAACTAGTCTCTATAATCGGATATACATGACCTAGTCATAATATCCCGATGACTGTAGTACTTAAGAGTACTAGTACCGTATCCTACGTGACATCATCTCCACTATGACTGGAGTGATACTTCAATCTTGACATCACACCCAATACACTACGATTCTCAATATACCCAGAAGAAGCGTACACAGATTCTGTTAAATCCCTGGATGACCAAAACCAAAACATATTGATTGTCGCAAGTATTAGCGGTGCAAGTAGCAGGTTAAGACCAAATACACCTACCCTGATTTTGGACTTCCATAGACACTTAGTCATACTACCAATGGAATTCCGAGGGGGTCTATCCAGTGCGAAGCTATTTTCTGTACCATCGGTAAAACACAACCTCCTATTACACTTGCATGAGTATTCAATACCCAAATATATGAGAACTATGCTATTGTGCCCTCACAACGCGCACAATTGTAATACCAGTCTTTTACGCATTTATCGATGTCCAA
The DNA here is from genome assembly GCA_019454045.1 of Zanthoxylum bungeanum. Lineage (NCBI taxonomy): Eukaryota > Viridiplantae > Streptophyta > Magnoliopsida > Sapindales > Rutaceae > Zanthoxylum > Zanthoxylum bungeanum. The sequence continues at coordinate 24,440 of SKCR01031810.1, forward strand.
TCTTGATAATACTCTGACTAGGGATATTTAATGATTATACCTTCGTGGACTGATACTGTCTCATATCATCTCAATCCAGGAACAAATCATAAGGTCCTCCTATCATTTATACATCTAGGTGATCTAATCACAAATGATAAGAGAGCAATCTCCTTTGTCACATAGTTAATTTGTACAACAACACCATGATCTGTACAAATAGTGACGCTATGGGCCATAATTGTCCAACATCAAACACGAAAAATAAGTTTCAGTGTTGGATCACACGCACTGTGCATTCCACACAATAAGTTCATAAACTCATTAAGTAGACCACATCTGTCAAATACATTTATGAGACTCCTAAATTCGGTCATGAGCTATTTCCTATCCTCACAATAATGATGGTATTGGATTAAGACATGTTCTATGTGTATACTTGTCAATATGCACTAATGAGCTTCAGTAATACACCCTCACAATAATGATGATTTTGGGTGATTACGTCAATTCATCACTTTACATCAAAAGTTTTACCAGAACGGCAAAAAACCCAATTACTGTTGGACAGTTATGACCCATAGCGTCACTATTTATAAAAGACATTATGTTTTTGTACAAAATTAACTATGTAGTAATGAAATTGCCTTTTACCGTTTAGTAATTTATTACTTTCATATTCAAATGGTAAAAGTCCAAATGATTAGTTCTGGATTGAGATGATATGAGACAGTATCAATCCATAAAGGTTTAATCATTAAATGTCCCTAGTCGTAGTATTATCGAGACTGGACATCGATAGTGCGAAATAGACTAGTATTGCACTTGTGGCGTTGTGAGGGCATAACGACATAGTTATCATATGTTTAAGTATTGGATACTTATGCAAGTGCGATAGGAGGTTGTTTTTTACCGATGGTACGGAAAATAGCTTCGCTTTGGATAGACCCCGCGGAATCCCATTGGTAGAATGTATATGTGTCTATGGGAGTCCGCATCAGAGTAGGTGTATTTGGTCTTAACCTGAGACTTGCATCGCTAGTACTTGCGACAATCGATAAACTTTGGTTTAGGTTGTTCGGAGATTTAACAGGTTCTGTGTACGCCTCTACTGGGTTTATTGAGAATCGTAGTGTATTGGGTGTGATGTCAAGATGGAAGTATCACTCCAGATATATGGAGATGATGATCGCGCAGGGATACAGAACTTGTTCTCTATAAAGGTTGCAACCGTCGGGATAATACGACAAGGTCAGGATTATCCGATTCAAAAAAACTAGTTGCTTGATATCCGATATGTGCTTCGTACGCGGCAAACACTATTCCAGCACCAGGCCTTACACGTGATCATCCGATACTGGATCGCAATACACAATACTATGTATACTACGCCTGACATAGATCCTTTTATTCCTGTAAGAATATTTCCGGAAAATTGGGTAGGCATGGCGCTTTGCTAGAAGCCAACCTTGTCTTGTAAATCGGTAAAACGTAGTACTTAGCACGTACATGTTCGGATAGTCCGACGATCGTATTTACTGCCAACATATCCGGGGATCTCATGGGTCGCTTCCCAATGATTCACCGATGACGTATGTCTCGCGCTTAATTAATCTGGGATTAATTAGATGAGAGAGAAAATTAATCTGGGATTAATTACAGAGATATTTTATCTAGGATAAAATATCATCAAAAGAGAGAGAATGATAAATTTAGAATTAATCGGGTAAATTAATATATTTGATATATTAAACGAAATTAGATTTCGAAGCGGAATTAAAATTAGATTTTAATTCGAGAGAACGAATTGATTTAGAATTAATTCGTTAGCGATGTGAATAGTGATTTCGCTAGGCGTAATCATTTAATTACGACGCGATGAAATAATTCACTAATTAGGAATTAGCGAACCCGAGCCCGAGTTTGATTGCGAGCGCGTTCGCATTTCAAATTCGAGTGCGGCACGCAAGTCACATCAAGCGTCAAATCATTAGTCGCATCAAGAGTCAAATCGCTAGTCAATTCAAGCGTCAAATCACTTGTCACTTTGAGTGATGTGACTTGACAACTTGATTGATTTGATATGACTTGATGGACTTTGATGGTTGAGTGTGGAACACTCAAAGTGTTTAAATCTAATTCATTTGACTTTTTGGAAAATCAAATAAATGGTAAATCATATATTTATTTTTGGAAAATATATAAACTAATGATTTACACATTTTGTAATTACTTAACACAAAACACTCTCTCTCTTTCCTTCTTCATCTCTCACGCCCAAACCCCATTTTTCTCACTGCCTTGCTTCAAAAACGTGAGCAGTAAGTGGTCTTTGGAGTTGATTTTATGGCAAAATCAAGAAGAGCTAGCACTCCGATACACATGCGAAGGTGATAGGGAACTTTACCCATAAGCCGGGAACCGTTTGATTCAAGCTTAGAGCTCAAAATCATCAACCAAAACTGAAATATTTGGACAGTGGACTGCTACTTTGGGCGCCACTTTGGAGGAGCAAAATCAATTTGTTTTGTTGCCGTATCGTCTCAACTAATCGATGTGAGTATTCTGCTATCTCCGTTGATGTATTCAAAATTATTTTCATGCTTATATTGATCTTGGGACCCTTATAGAAACCAACAATGGCATCAAGAGCCTAGGTTTGAGCATGAAATTTTTTAGGGCTTAAAATTGGGTAAACTTGTGTTGAGCATGATTTGAATGAATTGAATGTTTGAGTATGCTTATAACATGTTTAAATGAAGGTTGATTGGATCAATTTCATGAAAATGATTTGGAACAAGTTTTCCCGAAAATACATGCCTTGGCCGAATGTGTAGAGCCTTAATTGGTCTTGGAAATTTTGATGTATAGACATTGGATGTGTTGGAAATCATTCGGATGTGGATTTAATGTCGATTGAATAATTAATTGGATTAAATTTGAATCGGACAAAATACACCTCCCTTGGCCGAGACTTGATGAAGCATGAATTGGTTTGATTTTTGTCAAAATATATTGGACATGTGATGATAATGATTAGCATGATTAATTGGACAAATTTGATGCTTTGGAAATATTAATTTGCATGATTAATCATAAGATACACTTTAGGTTAATTAAATATGAAATTGGATTTTATGAATTTAATTAATTGGGTCTTAAATTGGATTTGGGCTTTTAAAGTTGTTATTGGGCTTATTGGACTTTGTTGTACAAAGTAGCATTTAGGAAAATTGGATTGGATCCAATTGGGCCCAAAACCGCATCCATAAAGCCCAAATGCGACTTAATGAACCTTTAAAGTTTAATTGGGCCTAAATTGATTTCTGGGCTTAAGGGGTAACTCCTTGATTGTGCTTTGGTTGTCAAAGCCCATGCCTTAAAGAAATTAATTAAAGCCCATTGGACCTGAATTAAATTTGACGTTGGACGTTAATCGGGCTTTGAGACCCGTGATGATTAAATTTGGAATTTAAGTCGTAAAAGATTTATTAATAAAGTGTAATATTTTATTCGGAATAAAATAATGAATTAGTATTAAATACATATTAAATTGGATTTAATGTTGTTGTTTAATTTAGTTCATGAATTTGTACCTTGGGTACTTATTCGCAAAACGAGTTTGACTCGATCAAAATCAAATCGTTGTTTGAACATTGGATGATCACTAATTATCAGATTAATTAATTTGATTAGATTGATTGATAACATGCTTGAGTGAATACATGGTTGTGATGAATGAATAATGCATATCAGATGGATATTAGTCAGGTGGGGTAATTTTGGAAATTATTGTAATAAATTTGATTTATTAAATTGGACCTGCGTGCCCAGCCTTATCACCTCCATATTCTTTGTATTCTCTTCTCACCTATTTCCCTCAATGTAAATGAGGTTTCTTTAGATGTGTAGTGTAACAGGTAGAAGTAATACAAGTGCTAGTTTGAGAGAGAAATGGAGAGATTTGATCTAGGATCAATGTGTTAAGTATCCATCCGACATCATTATTATTTATTTTCATACTCGCTTTATGATGTGTTTAGAATGCATGCTTAAGGGTGTATGATGATGAGACCTAACAAAGAAAATTAATTGGTTGCCAATTACGCAAAAAACCCTCAAATAAATATTAAGCGATTTTTCCTTCCGTTGAGTGATTCTTTCTCAAGATCCAAAATTGACATTGGTTTGTTGGCCAAAGTCAAGGCCTTTGTCAATTGCGGATGTGTTTGAATCATGAGAGTTTTGTACCATATCGGTGTCTTGTCCAAGTTGTGATTTGTTGGCCAAAGTCAAGATTACTTCTTGTCCATAGACATTGATTACGAAACTTTCCATGTCAATGGGTCACTCTTAACTGGAATCATTAAGCTTGTTATGCCAAAGCCAATGCTTAGTTGATTCAGAGGAAAAAAGGTTAGGAAAATACATTGGATGTATTGACATGTATATTGTATATATGTTTCGGACTTGGACGTCCACCTACCGGATCTAGGAATTGGATAAGATCCAATTGATCTTCGAGATCTACCTAGTTAAATATCATACAGCTTGTTGGCCAAAATCAAAGTTGTGCTTTATTTAATGGGATCCTAGCCTACTAGGAAACTGGGTTTCCCGAGTACTCGACAGAGGGTTAGAGGCTCGCCGAAAAATAGTGGGAGGCTAGTATTGAATTTGTAATTTCATTCAGATACTTAGCTTTACGCGCTTTCAAATTATTTCGTCAAAATTATATTATTAGTTGGACTAATATAATGTTATTTTACTTGTAACAGTTAGACTGTACCCAAAATATCGTTGACTAGATAGTTGGACTATCGTAGTCAAGATGACTGGAAAGGGAAATGTCCGCGACATAATCATGAGAGAGAATGTCTTTAAGGGCACAAACTTTACAGATTGGGAGATGAACCTAAGGATAGTCCTTGGGGCTGAGAGGTTGTTGTATACCATAAATACACCTCTTGGGCCTAAGCCCACACCTGATCAGACACTTGAGCTGGAGCTTTAGAAGACTCACAGCGATGATTGTGATACTACTCAGTCCATTATACTTGCTTCAATGACTCAGCATTTCCGCCGCCAAAATAGGGACTTGGATCCTTATAACATGATGACAAGATTGCAAGATCCGCATCGCTCTAACAAGAGAATGCAGAGGTACGAGTTAGTGAAGAAGCTCTTTCGCACACGTATGTCAGAAGACATGTCTGTTGAGTCCCATGTGGCGCAGATGATTACTGACATCGATGAGCTAGCTACTATGGGGATAGTCTTTGAGGCAGAGATTACTATAGACATGGTCTTGCAATCATTCCCCGATTCCTGGGACAGTTCATCATAAACTATAATTTGATGAACACTGACGATACTCTCGGAGAGTTATTATCTACTCTCAAGGAAGCTGAGAAAGAGCTTCTCAAAGGAAACAAGCGCGAGACATACTTTGCTTCGACATCTCAGAAATCGAGGGCTGGGCCCAAGGCAACTGGAGGTGTGAAGAAGAAGAAGCATAAAGGAAAGGGCAAGGCCAAATCGTCAAAGGCTTCTGGGAAGCCAAATGACAAATCTCAGGATGTTTGCCTCCATTGCGGTAAGCGGGGTCACTGGAAGCGTGACTGCCGCGAGTACAAGGCACTCCAGAAGGAGATAAAGGCGGGCAAGGCACCGGCCTCAGGTATGTTTGTTATTGAAATAAACATGACTACTTCTAGTTTTAAAAATTGGATTTTTGATTCTCGTTTTGGTACTCATATATGTACTGATGTGAAGGATCTGCAGATTAGCATGAGACTGGCTTCAGGGGAGATTGATCTGCGTGTTGGAAACGGGACACCTGTTGCTGTTTTGGCCGTGGGCACTTTTGTTTTGGAACTGCCCTCGGGGCATGTACTTGAACTTAATGACTGTTATTATGTACCTAGTTTGATTAGGAATATTATTTATGTATCTATGCTAACCCAATGTGGGTATACTTTTGTATTTCGAAATACTGGGTGTTACTTATATAAAAATGATGTAGAAATTTGATCTGCTGTTGCAAATAATGGTCTTTATATTTTGAATATAAATTTATCTCCAACATATAATATAACAAACAAAAGGCTCAAAATGAGTAACAAAGATGAAACTTTCATGTGGCACTGTCGTCTGGGACACATAAACAAGACTCACATATCCACACTTTCGAAGTGTGGGTACTTGGACGGATTTTATCCAAATTCATATGACGTCTGCGAATCTTGCTTATTAGGCAAAATGCCTAAATCACCTTTTAGCGGTAAAGGTGAACGTGCCACCGAACTGTTAGCCCTCGTTCATAGTGACGTATGTGGGCCCATGTCTAGCCAGGCTAGAGGTGGATATGAATACTTTGTAACCTTTACGGATGATGCATCACATTATGGTTATGTGTATCTTATGAGACACAAGTCGGGAACTTTTGAGAAATTCAAAGAGTTTCGACACGAAGTTGAAAAACAAACAGGCAAGAGTATAAAGACATTATGGTCGGACCGTGGTGGCGAATACTTAAGCAATGAGTTTCTAGATTACTTGAAAGAATATGGTATTCTTTCACAGTGGACTCCTCCTGGAACACCGTAATTAAAAGGTATGTCCGAACGGAGAAACCGAACTTTGTTGGACATGGTTAGGTCTATGATGAGTCGCACTGAGCTATCTATTTCCTTTTGGCGACATGCATTAAACAATGTAATTCTTATTTTGAATAAGGTTCCGTCAAAGTATGTTCAACAGACACCATATGAGATATGGACAGGAAAGAAACCGAGTTTCTCATTCCTGAAGATTTGGGGATACTGGGCATACGTCAAACGTTTGGAAGGTATCAAACTTGAACCCAAATCCGATAAATGCCTATTCGTAGGATATCCTAGGGAAACCAAAGGATATTAACCCACGAGAGAACAAAGTATTTGTTGCTCTACATGCGGTTTTCTTTGAGAGGGAATTCCTAAATGCAGTGGTGAGTGGGAGGAAAGTAGAACTCGATGAAAATCGTAGTGATACTGTTTCTGGCATTGAATCCTCAGCGGAACATGAACAGTCCATCCGGGATGAGACTGTACCACCATCTTCTTTTACACAAGGACCGCGTAGGTCGGAGAGAGTCAGGAAACAACCTGAGAGGTATGGGTTTCTGATCTCACCTCATGTATATATTAATCTTATTGAGGATAACAAACCGACCACGTATGATGAGGTGATAAAAGATACCGATTCCGCTTTATGGCAAGAGGCCATGAAGTCCGAAATGGATTCCATGTACACCAACCAAGTTTGGACACTGGTTGATGCACCAGAAGGCGTAAAGCCTATTGGATGCAAATGGGTCTTCAAGAAGAAGACTGACATGGATGACAACGTACAAACGTACAAAGCTAGGCTTGTAGCGAAGGGGTATCGTCAACGACATGGTGTTGTTTACGACGAAACTTTCTCACTCGTTGCCATGATTAAATCCATTCGGATAATGCTTGTTATAGCTGTATATTTCGATTACGAGATATGGCAGATGGACGTTAAAACCGCTTTCCTTAATGGAAACCTTTTGGAGGATGTTTATATGCAACAGCCTGACGGTTTTATCGTGCCTAGACTTGCAAAGAAGGTTTGTAAGTTAAATCGGTCCATTTATGGACTGAAGCAAGCATCGCGGTCTTGGAACCAACGTTTTGATGAAATCATAAAAGAATATGATTTTATTCAAAACAAAGATGATCCTTGTGTATACAAGAAGGTTAGTGGGAGTGCACCGACTTTTATTGTCCTTTATGTTTACGATGTATTGCTAATAGGCAATGACATTCCCATGTTAACGTCGGTGAAAGCTTGGCTTTCATTGAAATTCTCCAGGAAAGATCAGGGATTAGCAGCCTTTATTCTGGGAATAAAGATCTACCGGGATAGATCTAGAAAGCTGCTTGGATTCTCCCAGAGCACGTTCATTGACAAAATGTTGAAGAGATTCAACATAGATCAGTCCAAAAGAGGACTGTTGCCAATGTCACATGGTGTCTATCTATCTAAGGACATCTGTCCTAAAACTCAAGATGAGAGAGATAACATGAATAAGATACCGTTCGCCTCGGCAGTCGGATCGATCATGTATGCCATGATATGTACGCGACCTGATGTTTCCTATGCTTTGAGCATGTGTAGTCGCTATCAGGCCGATCCAGGTGAAGGTCACTGGATTGCGGTTAAGAATACCCTTAAGTATCTTAGACGAACTAAGGATGTTTTCTTAATCTATGGAGATGGAGAACTTGAGGTATCTGGGTATACCAATGCAAGTTTCCATACCGACAAAGACGACTGTAAGTCGCAATCAGGGTATATTTTTTGTTTGAATAACGGAGTAGTGAGCTGGAAATCTTCCAAGCAAGAGACTGTTGCCGATTCAACAACAAAAGCGGAGTACATTACTGCAGATGAAACAACAAAGGAAGCAGTTTGGATCCGGAAATTCCTAATTGGATTAGGAGTAGTTCCGTTAGCAGCTGAGCCCGTTCCATTGTATTATGACAGTAACGGGGCTATAGCACAGGCTAAGGAACCGCGGTCTCATCAACGGTCTAAGCATGTTCTTCGACGTTTCCATCTGATACGTGAGATCATACATCATTGCGATGTGAAGATCGAGAAGATCGTATCAGATGAAAACATGGCAGATCCACTAACGAAAGCAATTCCTCAGCCAAAGTTTGAGCGACATGTACATAGTTCAGGTATTAGATGTTTGAGTGACTGGCTATAAGCCAAGTGGGAGACTGTTGGACAGTTATGACCCATACACTATTTGTAAAAGACATTGTGTTTTTGTACAAAATTAACTATGTAGTAATGAAATTACCTTTTACCGTTTAGTAATTTATTACTTTCATATTCAAATGGTAAAAGTTCATATGATTAGTTCCGGATTGAGATGATATGAGACAGTATCAATCCATAAAGGTTTAATCATTAAATATCTCTAGTCGTAGTATTATCGAGACTGGACATCGATAATGCGGAATAGACTAGTATTATACTTGTGTCGTTGTGAGGGCATAACGGTATAGTTCTCATATGTTTAAGTATTGGATACTTATGCAAGTGCGATATGAGGTTGTGTTTTACCGATGGTACGGAAAACAGCTTCGCTCTGGATAGACCCCGTAGAATCTAATTGGTAGTATGTATATGTGTCTATGAGAGTCCGCATCAGGGTAGGTGTATTTGGTCTTAACCTGAGACTTGCATCGCTAGTACTTGCGACAATCGATAAACTTTGGTTTAGGTCATCCGAGTCTTTAAATGGTTCTGTGTACGCCTCTACTGGGTTTATTGAGAATCGTAGTGTATTGGGTGTGATGTCGAGATGGAAGTATCACTCCAGATATATGGAGATGATGATCGCGCAGGGATACAGAACTTGTTCTCTATAAAGGTTGCAACCATCGGGATAATATGACAAGGTCAGGATTATCCGATTCAAAGAAACTAGTTGCTTGATATCCGATATGTGCTTCGTACGGGGCAGACACTATTCCAGCCCCAGGCCTTGCACGTGATCATCCGATACTGGATCGCAATACACAATACTATGTATACTATGCTTGACATAGATCCTTTTATTCTGTAAGAATATTTCCGAAAAATTGGGTAGGCATGGCGCTTTGCTAGAAGCCAACCTTGTCTTGTAAATCGGTAAAACGTAGTACTTGGTACGTACGTGTTCGGATAGTCCGACGACCGTATTTACTGCCAACATATCCGGGGATCTCATGGGTCGCTTCCTAATGATTCACCGATGACGTATGTCTCGCGCTTAATTAATCTGGGATTAATTAGATGAGAGAGAAAATTAATCTGGGATTAATTACAGAGATATTTTATCTAGGATAAAATATCATCAAAAGAGAGAGAATGATTAATTTAGAATTAATCAGGTAAATTAATATATTCGATATATTAAACGAAATTAGATTTCGATGCAGAATTAAAATTAGATTTTAATTCGGGTGAACGAATTGATTTAGAATGAATTCGTTAGCGACATGAATAGTGATTTCGCTAGGCGTAATCATTTAATTACGACGCGACAGAATAATTCGCTAATTAGGAATTAGCAAACCCGAGCCCGAGTGTGATTGCGAGCGCGTTCATATTTCGAATTCGAGTGCGGCACGTAAGTCACATCAAGCGTCAAATCATTAGTCGCATCAAGAGTCAAATCGCTAGTCAATTCAAGCGTCAAATCACTTGTCACTTTGAGTGATGTGACTTGACAACTTGATTGATTTGATATGACTTGATGGACTTTGATGGTTGAGTGTGGAACACTTAAAGTGTTTAAATCTAATTCATTTGACTTTTTGGAAAAACAAATAAATGGTAAATCATATATTTATTTTTGGAAAATATATAAACTAATGATTTACACATTTTGTAATTACTTAACACAAAACACTCTCTCTCTTTCCTTCTTCATCTCTCACGCCCAAACCCCATTTTTGCTCACTGCTTTGCTTCAAAAACGTGAGCAGTAAGTGGTCTTTGGAGTTGATTTTGTGGCAAAATCAAGAAGAGCTAGCACTCCGATACACATGCGAAGGCGATAGGGAACTTTACCCATAAGCCGGGAACTGTTTGATTCAAGCTTAGAGCTCAAAATCATCAACCAAAACTGAAATCTTTGGACAGTGGACTGCTACTTTGGTGGCCACTTTGGAGGAGCAAAATCAATTTGTTTTGTTACCGTATCGTCTCAACTAATCGATGTGAGTATTCCGCTATCTCCGTTGATGTATTCAAAATTATTTTCATGCTTATATTGATCTTGGGACCCTTATAGAAACCAATAAATACATATGCCCTTATAATAATGATTGATGAACACTAAAAAAATATACATTTAATAAAGAGAAATTAATCATTTTATATTTATAGTTTCATTAATCCCCTTAATTTATTACATTTGTGAAATAGTAATTAAATTTATGTTTTATATATTTTTATTGTGATTTTTATTTCTTATGTAAGTGAAATAATACTTTGGATGCATAACTAGAAAAATGGACGTGACATTTGGATTTTAGAGGCCTCAAACTTAAAAGGGCGTTCTAACAGTGTACAATTTCGAAAATTCTAACCTTGCATAATTTTCATATTTTGGCCACAATATTTTTCTCCGATATTGGATTGAGGCAATTCCAGTTCTAGATGAAATAAAAAAATAAAATGAAAAAAGAAAAAAAAATATGAATGGTGGAGGGTTGCCATCCACTTTTCGGTGGATGGTCCCTTCTTTCACATGCAATTGCATAGAAATCAATTGCAATTGCAATTGTAGAGGTGCTCAGCACCTCAGTTCTACAGTCTGATTTTCACATTTCTCTTTGAGAATTTGTAGAGGTCAATTCCTGTGTGTTTTATTTTTCAAGCTTTGTTGTAATTTCTTTTTTCAATAAAAAAATTATGCATGTTTTTATTCAAATCATGAGTAACCTCCAAGGCGTGCAAGCTTGAATTCAAGATCTAATCTTCTTTCCAATACTTCTAAGCTTCATTTCAAGATCTAAGCTTGATTTCTCCTAGATGAAATGTTGTAGAGACCTCACAAGCTTCTATAAACACTTATCTAACTTAGGCTAATCTCTAAAGAATTTGTTTTTGCTTGTATATGATCTTGTAATTAAAACCTTCCTAAAGCTTGCTATTTATAGCAAAACTTAGACAATTTTTAATTAATAAAAGTTGTAATCAACTTTTAAGTGGGCGTAATCTAATTTATCCAAATATGTATAATTAGGTGTGACTAATCTCCATTGTCTCCCACTTAGATTTAATCCAATTAAATCAAGCTAATGATTAGGAAATAGATTAGTTAAATGTTTGCCACATTGATTTAATCCAATTAAATTAAGCCAAAACCATCTATTATTACATACTTACAATGACCATAATATCCTCTAATGGTAGAGATAATTATGATTTTACAATTAAGCCCTTGTGTAATTATTGAATTAATCAAATTAATCCAATTAGGTTAAAGTATATAATCAATGTTATCCAATAACACTTGATTATATTAGTTAATAATTATAATATCGAATATTGTCTTTTTATAAAAAATAATAGGCTACCCAAGTGCTCAACGAGTGCACTTCATATTGGGACTCTCTAAGTTTAGACACGTTCGTCATATAAGCCTAGCTAATATGTACACAATTCAGCCACCTCTGAATTAAGAACGACCTTTCTAAACTACACAAGTCGAGGTCATCACATATGTTTAACAATCTCTCCATCTTAGACTATCCGAGTTGTGCTTAGGAAACATAGAATATACCGTCAAGTTGTTGGACAGTTATGACCCATAGCATCACTATTTGTACAGATCATGGTGTTGTTGTACAAATTAACTATGTGACAAAGGAGATTGCTCTCTTATCATTTGTGATTAGATAACTTAGATGTATAAATGATAGGAGGTCCATATGATTAGTTCCTGGATTGAGATGATCTGAGACAGTATCAGTCCACGAAGGATTAATCATTAAATATCCCTAGTCAGAGTATTATCGAGATTGGACATCGATAAATGCGTAAAAGACTAGTATTACACTTGTGCGTGTTATGTGAGATCATAACAACATAGTTCTCATATATTTGGGTATTGGATACTCATGCAAGTGTAATGGGAGATTGTGTTTTACCGATGGTACGGAAAACAGCTTCGCTCTGGATAGACCACTTCGAAATTCCATTGGTAGTATGACTATGTGTTTATAGAAGTTCGACATCAGGGTACGTGTAATTGGTCTTAACCTGAGACTTGTACCGCTAATACTTATGACTATTAATATACTTTGGTTTTGGTCATCCAGGGCTTTAACCGGTTCTGCGTACGCCTCTGCTGGGTATATTGAGAATCGTAGTGTGTTGGGTGTTATGTCAAGACGGAAGTATCACTCCAGTCATAGTGGAGATGATGTCACGTAGGATACGGAACTGGTGCTCTTAAATACTGCAGCTATCGGGATATTATGATTAGGTCATGTATATCCGATTATAGAGACTAGTTACCAGACATCTGACATATGCTTCGTATGAGGCAGACACAACTCCAGCCCCAGGCCTAGCACGTGACATCCGATACTGGATCGACATACACGATACCATGTATACTACGCCTGATATAGATTGCTTATTCTTGTAAGCATGTTTCTGGAGAATTGGGTAGGCATGACACTTTGCTAGAGGCCAACATTGTCTTGTAAATTGGTAAAAATGTAGTACTAGGTACGTGCGTATTTAGATAGTCTGATAATCGAATTTACTGCCAACATATCCGGGGATCTCATGGGTCGCTTCCCGAAGATTCATCGATGACGTATGACTCGCACTTAATTAATCTGGGATTAATTAGATGAGAGAGAAAATTAATCTGGGATTAATTACGGAGATATTTTATCTAGGATAAAATATCATTAAAGAGAGAGAACGATTAATTTGGAATTAATCGAAAAATTAATATATTCGATATATTAAACGAAATTAGATTTCGACTCGGAATTAAAATTAGATTTTAATTCGGGCGAACGAGTTAATTTAGAATTAATTTGTTAGCGACTTGAATAGTAATTATGATATGCATGATTATTTAATTAAATTAGATTTAATTACGACGTAATGAAAAATTCGTTAATTTGGGATCAGCGAACTCGAGCTCGGGATTATTTACGAGTGCATTCGCATTTCGAATTCGAGTGCGGAACGCAAGTCAAATCAAGCATCAAATCGATAGTCATAATTTGCGTCACATCACTCGTCAATCAAGTGATAAATGTCTTTCACTTTGAGTGATTGACACCAATCACTATTCATTGATTGATTGATTGATGGTGGTTGATGGAAAAGCTTTAAAGCTTGTACCTTTGACTTTTTGAAATAGAAAAAAGGTGGTATATGTTTAATTATTTTTGGAAAATAAAAACAAGATATACATAACATTTTTTTCTCTCTCTCTCTCACTCTCTTCTCTCACTCTCATTTTCACGCCCATAGTGGGCTGGTTTTTTCTTTTGTTTTTTGCCCAGAAAATCGTGAGCATGAAGGAGGGATTTCATGGTTTTTGTGGAAAAAATCATGAGAGCTAGCACTCAAAGAGACATACGAAGGTGTAGGGAAACCCACCCGTGTGTATGGAATTGTTTCATCACAAGCTTGAAGCTTTAATGGAGGACCAAAGCCGAATTTCTTAGAGGATAAAACAGTAGACTTCTGAATGCACCTTGGAGGGAGAAAAGAATTTTTGTTGTCCATCGCGTCGCTCAACCGATCGATGTAAGTATTCTGTGACTTTCTCGATTGTATTCACATGTGTTTTTTATGCTTTTGATTCGATCCTTGGGACCGTAGAACTCCAACAATGGTATCAGAGCTTCTAAAAGCATGAAACTTGATTTAGGGCTTAAAATTGGGTAAATTGATTTTGAGCATGAAATAATGAAATTGGATGATTTTGTATGCTTAAATGTGGTTGAATTGAAGATTGATTGGATCAATTTCATGAAATTATGATTGGATCATTTTTGCCCAAATTATTAGTCTTGGCCGAATTGATAAATGCCCTAAATGTCTTGGATTTTTGTTTTTGATTCATTGGATAAGTTGGAAACGATTAGAAATGATGATTTAATATCGATTGTGAATTTAATTGGATTGAAACCGAATCGGACATAAAATTTCATCTTGGCCGAGACTTGAAGCATGTGAAAATGGGTTTGATTTTTGATGAAATGTGTTGGACATGTTTTGTTGTTTATGAGCATGATTAATTAGGCTAATTGATATTTTAGAAATGTTAATTGGGTAATTAATTATGTAATGCACTTTGTTTAATTAAATTATGAAATTGAATTTTATGGTTTAATTAAATTAAGCTTAAAATTGGATTTGGGCTTGTTATGTTGTTATTGGGCTTGGTTGTACTAAGTTAGGTTTAGGCAAATTGGTTGGATCTAATTGGGCCCAAAACCGTTTCCATAAAGCCCAAATGCGACCAATGGACCTTTAACGTTAATTGGGCCTAAATTGGTTTCAAAGGCATATAAGGGTGATTCCTTTAAATGAGCTTTAGTCTTTGGGTTTTACCCATATTGATCAAAAGCCCATGCCTTAAGAAATTAATTGAAAGCCAATTGGACTTTAATTAAATTAACGTTGGACGTTAATTGGGCTTTGAGACCCGTAACGATTAAATTTAGAATTTAAGTCGTAAAGGTTCGTTGTAAAGTGTAGTATTTAATTTGGAATTAAATTAGCGAATTAGTATTAAATACAAATTGAATTGGATTTAATTATGTAGTATAATTTAATTCGAGAATTCGTACTTTGAGTACTTGTTCGCGAAATGAGTTTGACTCTAGCAAAATCAAATCATTGTTTGAACATTGGATGGTCATTAATTATCAGATTAATTAATTTGATTAGATTGAATGATAACATGCTTGTGTGAATACGTGGTTGCGATGCATGAATAATATATATCAGATGGATATTAGATGGGTGGGGCAATTTTAGAAATTATTGTAATAAATTTGATTTATTAAATTGGACCTGCGTATCCAGCTTCGTTACCTCCTTATTCTTTGTATTCTATTCTCACCCATTCCTCTCAATGTAAATGAGGTTTCTTTAGAAGTGTAGTGTAACGGGTAGAAGTAATACTTGTGCTAGCGGGAGAGAGAAAGGGAGAGATTTGATCTAGGATCAATGTATAAAGTATCCATCCGCATATCATTATTATTTTATTATACACGCTTTATTATGTGTTTAGAATGCATGTTTAAGGGTGTATGATGATGAGACCTTAACAAAGATAATAAATTGGTTACCAATTTGCACGCGAAAAAACCTCACAAAATATTAAGCTTTTTTCCTTCCATTGAGTGATTCTTACTCAAGATCCGAGATTGGCATTGGCTTGTTGGCCAAAGTCAAGGCCTTTGTCCGTCGAGGATGTGTTTGAATCATGAGAGCTTTGTTCCATATTGGTGTCTTGTCCAAGTTGTGGTTTGTTGGCCAAAGTCAAGACCACTTCTTGTCCATCGACATTGATTACGAAGTTTTCCATGGTCAATGGGTCGCGTTTAACTGGGATCACTAAGTTTGTTGTGCCAAAGCCAAGGCTTTGTTGATTCAGAGGAAAAAGGTTAGGTAATATATTTGATATATTGGATATATTGGCATGTATAAGATATATGTTTCGGACTTGGATGTCCACCTACTGGATCTAGGAATTGGATTGGATCCAATTGATCTTAGAGATCTACCTAGTTAAGTATCATACAATTTGTTGGCCAAAGTCAAGATTGTGTGTTATTTAACGGGATCCTAGCCCACTAGGAAACACGGTTTACCGAGTACTCGATAGAAGGTTAGAGGCTCGCCGAAAAATAGTGGGAGACAAGAATTGAATTTGCAATATTCGTTTAATTACTTGCCATACTCGCTCATTCAAATATCATTCGTCAAATAAATTAAATGTTAGTTGGACTAATATTTAAATCATTGTTTTAAAAACAGTTGGACTGTATTCAAACTATTCATTTATAGTAGATTTTATAATTGGATTATAGTAATCAATATAATTGAATTTATTTATTAAAATTATAATTGATTAAATAGTTGGACTATTGTAATCATTATAATAAACAGTACCTAAAATCGTTGATTAAATAATTGGACTATTAGAATCAAGATAAAATTGAAAGATTAGTGTTTAAAACATAATCCTTTGGAAAATGTACTAAACGACTTTAATTTTCAAATTGGGAATAAAATTTCAGGATGGTCCTGGAAATTAAGAAGTTACTTTATTTGATAAAATATTATATTAGGCCTAAGCCCGGAATTAAGCAATAGTAGAGCATGATCTTTGGAAGATTCATGTAATGATAACTTAAGTGCTTAATCCATTAAACTTGTCAAAATGACTCCTTAATTTCTTAATCATAACTAAGGATTAGATCCTTAAAGTATGATGTTGAATTTGAAGGATCTTCATAGATTTATATTTAAATCTTAAGAAGTATTAAATTGTAATAATAACTCTTGGAGAGTTAATGACTATTCTCAAGGAGAAAAAGTCAAAGTTTGCAATGAGGCAAGTAGCTCAAGGCGCACCTTATTTCGATATTCTAGATGGCCAAGGCTAAGCCAAAGGTTTCTAGAATGTAGAAAAGTGGAAAAGACAAAATCATTATAATCTTCTGGGAAGATAAAGGACATATCCCAAAATATCTGCCTAAACTGTGGCAAACGGAATTGCGGAAGCGTGACTGCCGTTTGGACAAGGCAGACATGAAAGAATTAAAGAAAGAGCAAGGCTCTGACTTTAAATATGTTTGTCATTAGAATGTTCACTACTAATACTAAAATTGGATTTGAGATATTAAATAGTGGCACATAAATATTTGCACTGATGTACAGAATCTGCTATAAGTAGGATACTGACTTCAGATGAGATTAATCTGCGAATCAAAAACAGGACGAAAGTCACTGTTTTAACCGTAGATACCTAATTTTAGGAACTACCATTCGGGTGTGTACTTAAATTAGGAAACTGTTATAATGTAACTAGTTTGACTAGAAATATTATCTTTATATCAGTGTTTAATCCGTTGCAGATTTACCTTTATATTCTAGAAAACTAAAGTGTTTTATTATATAAAGATGATATTGAGATAAACACATTAGATGTGAATAACAAAATTTATATTTTGAATATAAATAAATCTCGAACATATAGCATGACAAACAAATAGCTCAAACTGATTTGATCAGATGAAACTTATAAGTGGCATTGTTGTCTAGGACACAATGAAACAAGACTCGTATGTCCACACTTTAGAAGAGTGGGTACTCGGACTGTTTTGATTCTAATCAAATAAAGTCTACGAATCTAGTTTATCGGGCAAAGTGCTTAAAATACTATTTACTTGGTAAAAATGTGAATGCCACCGAACTGTTAGCCCTCGTTCAAAGTGATGTAAGTGGGCCCATGTCTAGCTTGGCTAGATGTGGATATGAATATTTCGTGACCTTTACGGATGTGGCATCTCGTTATGGTTATGTGTCTCTCTTAGAACACGAATCGAAAACTTTTAAGTTTCGACGCGAAATAGACAAACAGATCGGCTAAAGTATTAGAACATCACGGTTTGACCATGATGAAAATACTTAAGCAGTAAGTTTCTCAAATACTTGAAAGAGTATAGTATTCTTTCAAATAAGGACTCCTCCCGGAATACGTCAATTTGACGGTGTGTCCGAATACGATAAACCAAATTTTGTTGGACATGATAAGGTTAACCATGAGTCGCTCTGAGCTACCATTTCCTTTAACGGATAAGCATAAACAGTGCAGAACTTATTTTGAATAAGATTCCATAATAATCCGTTTGACAGATTACATATTAGATGGGAACGGGAAAGAAACCGGGTTTCTCATTCCTGATAATTTGGGTATGCTGGGCATATGTTTGAATGATACCAAACTAGAACCCAAATTGGATAAGTGCCAATTGTAGATTATCCTTTTATCTAGGATAAAATATCATCTAAAGAGAGAGAACGATTAATTTGGAATTAATCGATAAATTAATATATTCGATAAATTAAACGAAATTGGATTTCGACGCGGAATTATAATTAGATTTTAATTCAGACGAACGAGTTAATTTAGAATTAATTCGTTAGCGACGTGAATAGTAATTATGATATGCATGATTATTTAATTAAATTAGATTTAATTACATCGCAACGGAAAATTCGTTAATTTGGAATTAGCGAACCCGAGCCCGTGATTATTTGCGAGCGTATTCGCATTTCGAATTCGAGTGCGGTACGCAAGTCAAATCAAACGTCAAATCACTAGTCACATCTAGCATCACATCACTCATCAATCAAGTGATAAATGTCTTTCATTTTGAGTTGACACCAATCACTATTCATTGATTGATTGATTGATGGTGGTTGATGGAAAAACTTTAAAGCTGGTACCTTTGACTTTTTGAAATAGAAAAAAGGTGATATATGTTTAATTATTTTTGGAAAATAAAAACAAGATATACATAACACTTTTTCATCTCTCTCTCTCTCACTCTCTTCACTCTTTTCTCTCCCTCTCATTTTCACGCCCATAGTGGGTTGGTTTCTTCTTTTGTTTTCTGCCCAGAAAACCGTGAGCATGAAGGAGGGATTTCATGGTTTTTATGGAAAAAATCATGAGAGCTAGCACTCGAAGAGACATACGAAGGTGATAGGGAAACCCACCCATGGGCATGGAATCGTTTCATCACAAGCTTGGAGCTTTAATGGAGGACCAAAGCTGAATTTCTTAGAGGATAAAATAGTGGACTGCCGAATGCACCTTGGAGGGAGAAATGAATTTTTGTTGTCCACTGCGTCGCTCAACCGATCGATGTAAGTATTCCGTGACTTTCTTGATTGTATTCACATCTGTTTTTTATGATTTTGATTCAATCCTTGGGACCGTAGAACTCCAACACAAGTTTCCAAGATGCATAATCTCATGTCAACATGTCGACGATTCTTCATAACTGATGCGATCCACCCTAGGTGATCGACTTTGGCCAAAGATTTAAGAATCGTGACTTTACTCACATGGATACCTGAACCCCTTATGGTACACATGCGAGCCGACAGATCCTATCTTTTTTCGCACTTGATTATTGAGTGCATCGGTCTACACCCAACGAACATATAAAGGCCAGTCCATGAAAGCTTTCTGACATACATGGCATCTAAGTGTGGAGGATCTCACACCAAATCAATGCTATCCTATAGTCAAAGGATTACATATGCTACTCAGCTCGTGGAGATTCCTATTAACGGTGGTGTGTATATCCAACTATTAGGAATCACTTGTGAGTAATTCAATATTCGCTCCAACGAATATCCACATGTCTATACGAGTTTCCAAATCTCATGGTAAATCGCGTTAAACCATTAGAACTCCAATTCCAATATACGACATGTGCTAGTCTTCTAGGTTATAGGTGTTGGTTTCTATTAAGGTCCCAAGATCAATAATAAGCATGAAATAAGTGCGAATACATATCAACGGAAGTTGCAGAATACTCACATCGATCGGTTGAGCGACGCTATGACGAACAAAACTTTGTTTTCTTCCCTCTAAGGTGTTCGGCAGTGAGATGCTCCTCCATTTTCAGTTTTGGATCATGATTTGAAGCTCCAAGCTTCGTCAAATGATTCCCGGCTCGTGGGTGGGTTTCCCTATCATCTTCGTATGTCTTCTAAGTGTGCTAGCACCTCCGATTTTGCCACAAAATCAACATCTTCTTCCCTTCACTGCTCACGGTTTTGGGCAGTCCATTTAGCCCATTGGGCGTGAATGGTAGAGAGAAAAGAGAGAGGAGAAAGTTGAGAGGAAAGAGAGAAAGATATGTGAAGTGAATTTACATTTAGGCTTCAAGTGTATCTAATACACTTTTGTGAATTTCAATTGAATTTCACTTTAATTGGCTTTCAAAAAGTCAAAAAGTTAAAGCCACACATCAACTCACATCATGTCACTCAATCAATCAAGTTGTCAAGTCACATCACTCAAAGTGACAAGTGATTTGACACTTGAAACGACTAGTGATTTGATGCTTGATGCGACTAATGATTTGACGCTTGATTTGACTTTCGTGCCGCACTCAAATTCGAAATGCGAATGCGCTCACAAATAATCTCGGGCTCGGGTTCGGGTTCGCTAATTTCAAATTAACGATTTTTCCATTGTGACGTAATTAAATCTAATTTAATTAAATAATCATGCCGAGCATAATTACTATTCACGTAGCTAATGAATTAATTCTAAATTAATTCTTTCACCCAAATTAAAATCTAATTTTAATTCCGCGTCGAAATCCAATTTCGTTTAATATATCGAATATATTAATTTACCGATTAATTCCAAATTAATCGTTATCTCTCTTTAAATGATATTTTATCCTAAATAAAATATCTCGGTAATTAATCCCAGATTAATTTATCTCTCTTCTAATTAATCCCAGATTAATTAAAGTGCGAGTCATACTTCATCGGTGAATCTTTGTGAAGTGACCCATAAGATCCCCAGATATATTGGCAGTAAATTCGATCGTCGGACTATCTGAACACGTAAGTACCTCGTACTACATTTTACCGATTTACAAGACAAAGTTGGCCTCTAGCAAAGCGCCAAGCCTACCCAATTCTCCGGAAATATCCTTACAGGAATAAAATATCTGTATCAGGCGTAATATACGTAGTATTGCGTATTTCTGTCAGTATCGGATGATCACGTGCTAGGCCTGGGGCTGAAATTGTGTCTGCCCCGTACGAAGCACATGTCGGATTTCTGGTGACTAGTCTCTATAATCGGATAAACCTGACCTTGTCATTTTATCCCGATAGCTGCAGTATTTAAGAGAACCAGTCCCGTATCCTACGTGACCATCATCTCCACTATGACTGGAGTGATACTTCCGTCTTGACATCACACCCAACACACTACGATTCTCAATATACCCAGCATTGGCGTACACAAAACCTGTTAATGCCCTGGACGACCGCAACCAAAGTATATTGATTGTCGCAAGTATTAGCAGTACAAGTCTCAAGTTAAGACTAAATACACCTACCCTGATTTCAGACTTCCATAGACACATAGTAATACTACCAATGGAATTTCGAGGGGGTCTATCCAGAACGAAGCTGTTTTCCATACCATCGGTGAAACACAACCTCCTATTACATTTACATGAGTATCCAATACCCAAATATATGAGAACTATGCCGTTGTGCCCTCACAACGCGCACAAGTGCAATACTAGTCTTTTACGTATATATCGATATCCAATCTCGATAATACTCTGACTAGGGATATTTAATGATTTATCCTTCGTGGACTGATACTGTCTCATATCATTCTCCGTCCAGGAATAAATCATAGAGACCTCTCATCATTTATACATCTAGGTGATCTAATCACAAATGATAAGTGTGCAATATGCTTTGTCACATAGTTAATTTGTACAACAACACCATGATCTGTACAAATAGTGACGCTATAGGTCATAATTTTCCAACAATCTCCCACTTGGCCTATAGGCAGTCACTCGAGTGTCTAACACCCGAACTATGTACGGTTGGCTCAAATTACTGAGAAAACTCTTTCGTCAGCGGATTTGCATGATCATCGTCTGATGCGATTTATACGATCATCACATTGCCACGATGTATGATCCGAACAAATCAGATGAATAGTCGAAGTATATATCTGGATCGTTGATGAGACTATTAATTCTTTAGCCTGTGCTGACGCCTAGCTCACCTGCTAACAGAACTATATCTAATCTAATTAGATTTGTTATTGACCCAAATGACTTCTATTGCTGCCTCAGCTGCAACAATAACCCGCATTTGTTGTTTATTCGGTAACTGTATCTTGCTTGGAAGATTTCCAGCTCACTATACCGTTATTCAAACTGTATAGTACCGTTTACGACTTTTAGTCATTTTATCGGTTTAGGAAACTTGCAGTAATGATCCCTCTCACTTCAAGTTCTCTTTCTCCACAGATTAAGAGATCATCCTTAGATCTCTAAGATTCTAACGGATGTTCTTAACATCAATCCAGTGACTATCACTTGGATTGGTCTGTTTGTGAATCCATATGCTCAAAGCGTATGAGACACCAGGTCGCGTATATTTATCAATGTACGGTTTCTCGAAGAGTTTTTCCGAAAGCCTAGATTTCACCGATTGTATTTTTATGGGAATATCATTTCCAAGAAATGATATATTATCAATATTTATAAGACAACCACTGTCAGTGCGCTCCCACTAACCTCCTTATATACACAAGAATCATATTCGTTTTGAATCAAATCATACACCATTATGATTACATCAAAACGGTAATTCCAAGAACTCAATGCTTGCTTCAATCCAAACATGGATCGAATAACCTGAAAACCTTGTTTGCTAGTTTTGGTACGATAAAACCGACAGGATGTTGAAAACATCCTCAAAAAGGTTTCCTTTTAAGGAAAGTGATTTTCCGTTAAGCTGTCATATTTCATAAATGAAACATGCAGCATCAGCAAGCTTTATCCAAATGGATTTACCGTGGCAACAGGTAAAAGGTTGAATCGTAATCAACACAATGTTGATAACAATACCTTTTCGCTACAAGCCTAGCTTAGTACGTTGGTACGTTGCCATCCATTTATGTCTTCCTTGAAGACTTATATAGTACCTATAGGCACAATGCCTTACGGTATAACAACTAGTGTCTAAACTAAGTTGATATACATGGAATCCATTTCGGATATCATATGGAACTTTGCCATAATAGGGAGTTGATACCTTGTATCACTACCTCATACGTAGTCAGTTGGTGTACCTCAATAAGATTGACATCTTATTAGGTGAGATCAGAAACCCATACCCTAGGTTGTTTTCTGACTCTCTCTGACTCACGGGGTTATTTGTGTATTCGAAGATTATGGTACAGTTTCATCCTTGATGAACTATTTATGTTCCATTAAGATTTGGTGCCTTGGACAGTATTACTCCGATTTTCATCGAGTTTTACTATCTTCCCACTTACCACTGCATATCGGTATTCCTCTTAGGAAAAACTACATGGCGAGCAACAATTACATTGTTCTCTTAGTGAGTTGTATAAGTACAGTACTTATGGTATCCCTAGAATAATCTACAATTGGCACTTATCCAATTTGGGTTCTAGTTTGGTATCATCCAAACATATGCCTAGCATACCCAAATATACAGGAATGTGAAACTCGATTTCTTTCCCGTTCATATCTAATATGAAATCTGTCAAACAGATTATTATGGAACCTTATTCAAAATAAGTTCTGCACTGTTTATGCTTACCCATTGAAGGAAATTGTAGCTCAGAGCGACTCATGATTAACCTTATCATGTCCAATAAAATTCGATTACTCAGTTTGGACACACTGTCAAAAATGACGTGTTTCGAAAGGAGTCCTCATTGAAAGAATACTATACTCTTTCAAGTATACTAGAAACTTATTGCTTAAGTATTTTCCATTACGGTCTTACCGTATCAGTTTAATACTATAGCCGATCTGTTTGTCTATTTCGTGTCGAAACAGTAAAAGTTTTCGATTTGTGTTCTAAAAGAGACACATACACATCCGTATAGGTAACGAAATATTCATATCCACATCTAGCCTAGCTAGACATGGGCCCACTTGCTTCACTATGAACTAGTGTTGGACAGTTATGACCCATAGCGTCACTATTTGTACTGATCATTGTGTTGTTGTACAAATTAACTATGTGACAAAGGAAATTACACTCTTATCATTTGTGATTAGATCACCTTAGATATATAAATGATGAGAGGTCCTTATGATTTTTCCTTGATTGAGAATGATATGAGACAGTATCAATCAACGAAGGATAAATCATTAAATATCCCTAGTCAGAGTATTATCGAGATTGGACATCGATAAATACGTAAAAGACTAGTATCGTACTTGTGCGTGTTGTGAGGGCACAACGGCGTAGTTCTCATATACTTAAGTATTGGATACTTATGCAAGTACGGTGGAGGTTGTGTTTCACCGACGGTACGGGAAACAGCTTCTCTCTGGATAGACCCCCTCAGAATCCCATTGGTAGTCTGACTATATGTCTATGAGAGTCCGACATCAGGGTAGGTGTATTTGGTCTTAACCTGAGACTTGCACCTCTAATGCTTACGACAATCAATATAGTTTGGTTGAGGTCGTCCAGGGCTTTAACCGGTTCTGTGTACGTCGATACTAGGTATATTGAGAATCGTAGAGTATTGGGTGTGATGTCAAGACGGAAGTATCACTCCAGTCAAAGTGGAGATGATGTCACGTAGGATACGGTATTAGTACTCTTAAGTGCTCCGCGGCCATCGAGATATTATGACTAGGTCATGTATATCTGATTATAGAGATTAGTTACCAGACATCCGACATGTACTTCGTACGGGGCAGACACAACTCCATCCCCAGGCCTAGCACGTGACAGTCCGATACTGGATCGAAATACGCAATACTACGGTATACTACGCTTGATATAGATCACATATTCCTGTAAGAATATTTCCGGAGAATTGGGTAGGCATGGCGCTTTACTAGAAGCCAACCTTGTCTTGTGAATCGGTAAAACGTAGTACTTGGTACGTACGTGTTCGGATAGTCCGATGACCCGATTTACTGCCAACATATCCGGGGATCTCTTGGGTCGCGTCCCAATGATACACCGATGAAGTATGACTCGCACCTTAATTAATCTGGGATTAATTCAATGAGAGAGAAAATTAATCTAGGATTAATTTCGGAGATATTTTATCTAGGATAAAATATTAATAAAAGAGAGATAACGATTAATTTGGAATTAATCGGTAAATTAATATATTTGATATATTAAACGAAATTGGATTTTGACGCGGAATTGAAATTGGATTTCATTCGGGCGAACGAATTAATTTAGAATTAATTCGTTAGCGACATGAATAGTGAATTCGCTAGGCGTAATCATTTAATTACGACGCAACAGATAAATCATTAATTTAGAATTAATGAACCCGAGCCCGAGTGTGATTGCGAGCGCATTCGTATTTCGAATTCGAGTGCGGCACACAAGTCACTTCAAGCGTCAAATCATTCGTCACATCAAGCGTCAAATCTCATGTCACTTTGAGTGATGTGACAATTTGAGTGATTTACCATTTGACTTTTGACAAATTTTTATTTGGTAAATCATTTATATATTTTGGAAAATATATAAACCAAACATATACATTTTTTAAAGACCAACCTAACACTTTTCTCTCTTCTCTCCACCTCTCTCAATTTACGCCCAAGGGGCAGTGAAAACAGCTCACTGTTTTGCTTGGAAAAACCGAGCAGTGGGAAGCAAATTCATGGGTTTTGTGGCAAAATCCAAGCGAGCTAGCACTCCCGAGAGACATATGAAGGTGTTAGGGACACTTACCCTTGAGCCGGGAATTGTTCGACGAAGATTCGATGCTCAAAACGATGATCCAAAACAAAAACTGTGAGTAGTGGACTGCAGTGTTGGGCGTGAACTTTGGAGGCCAAATCTTGAAGTTTTGTTCGTCGTTTCGTCTCAACCGATCGATGTGAGTATTCCGCAACTCCTTTGAGATGTATTCAACACTTTATCATGCTTGTTTAATGATCTTGGGACCTAACGTGCACATATCCTTCACATTCATGGCGTTGGATACTACGAGGTCTACTACCCCTATCCTCTCTAGACTTACGCATGCTATTCCTACTCTATCTAGGCCTATCCTTCATATCTCTATTACTGTTATCACCACTCTTCTTCAGCTTAAGAAATTTCCTAAACTTCTTTGCAAACAAGTCCAAATCATGATTTGTGAGGGATCTTCATCACTAGACCAACCATGAACAACTTCTTTCGCGATCTTCATCGCTATATTTTTGGGATTTAGATGCCTAGGAAGTTTCTTTTCATAAACCTGCAGTTTTCCTATGAGGTCATCTAATTTAAGCTGATCGAGGTCATTACTTTCCTTGATGACGGTAATCTTGGGTAGGAACTTCTCAGGCAGAGATCTACAGATTTTCCTAGTTATCTTACTGGTAGAGATAGTCTCACTAGGTTAAAGATTGAGTTAACAATGTCGTTAATCTCAGCATAGAACTCATCAAATGTCTCATCATCTTTCATATGGGTGACCTCAAACCTAGTGGCTAAATCCTAGAGTCTACTATTTTTAACATATAATGTGTCCTCATGCACAGTCTGCAGGATGTCCCAAACATCCCTGGCTATCTCACACATTGAGATTCTCCTAAATTTCAGCAGAACAAACAACACTATGTATGACATTAATTGCGTTACTGTTCTTATTACTAGCATTAAATTCGTCCTTCGTCCAAGTCAATTTTTCTTTAGGGGAAGAGATCCCCATCAATAACAACAACAGGAGGTTTCCACCCGTATTCAACAGTCATCCAGACCCTCTCATCTAAGGACTTAAGGAACGATTTCATGCGAACCTTCCAATGCAAATATTCAGTGCCATTAAAAAGTGGTGGACAATTATTGACAATGTTCCATAGCTAATGGGTCAAGGATCGAGTTCAGTCTCTGATGCCAATTGAAGTTCGCGATTATCCTAAGGTTCTGACCCTATATGGAATATATCACAATTAATCAAGACAAGTCCTAATTAATGTGTCTATGGAGATTCAATAAGCAACCACAATATCCAACAATAATAATTTCCATAAGATCAAATCAAAGCAAAATATAAATTACGGAAAATTAAATCAATCACATAAAATCAACACAATAATTTTAGTGACGAAGTGGAAAACTCGTGCGAGTAAAAAATCACTCCGTGTATATCGGCTACCAGCCAAATCCACTATATAGAGAATAACTTACAACGATGGTCAAGACCTATGGTGGAAACTCCACCGATTCAAGTACCTCAATACTGTAAGAACTCAAGCCAACTCTTCAAGCCCGCGACCTACAGTTTTCTTCAGAACCTCTGAAGTCTCTGAGTAGATTATATCACCTTTGACGCTGGAACTCCGATTACCAAACATCCTCCGAAAGAACTCTAAAGGATTAGGAAATTTGGGTTAAGTTATATTGAACATGTAACAAAGATGGAATCACACCATTAATGAAGAAGACAAGAAGATGAAGAAGTCTTCAACGGGGAAGGTGGCTCAATGTTTATTTATATAGGTAGGGCAAAAGAAAAGGGTTTCTTAGTGTTAGTTTGGCTTAAAAATGTGTCTAAGATAACCTACTTACGTAGGATGTTCGAACGCACTTCAAACGCAACCCAAACGTAAAGTTTCCGTCTTGAAAACGTTCAAACTCAATTACGAACGCTACATGAACGCGGGTCACAGACTGGTTTTCAGGGGCAAATTAAAACAATTATAACTTTCTCGTATCTTGGCCAAATCATGAGTTCGTTATATGTACGTGATCGTCTTCGAGTCTACTTTCCAATGCAACTGACCTAATGTCAATTTGATCTCTTAAACTTTTGAAATATTTAAAAGAGTAAACATTGTTTCTATAACTCCATCAGATTTTATCTAACTTGTCCAATTGCTCTGATATCTTCAAGACTCATTACAACTCAATTGAACTTGTTTTGCTACGAAAATTGCTAATAAAAATGTAACTAACAATAATCATCTACACTTATACATCAAGCTCACACACACTACACTTTCATATACATTTGTAGTGAGCTTAGTTCACTTGGGTAACTATTTGCATAATTTTTCGTCAAAAAGCGTGTAAGGTTCAAACCTCCTGAGACAGGGTAACAACAAAGAGTGTTTGATTAAGTGAATAAGCCTCCAAGTGGCACGGCACACAAGTTATAGTTTAAGGATTACAAAACTATGAAAATTAAAATAAAATACTCATAATGAGTATTCATTTGTTCTTCTTTTTCTTCTTCCCACGCTTGAGATTTTTATAGTGAGTCTCTATTAACCGCTTGAACGGTTTCGCTTTTTTGGTCCATGACCTCTCACATCTCATACTTGCAACCGCTGGACCATACTTCTAGTTACTGAGTTCTAGTAACTGCTGAATCATGCATCTAACTGCTGAGTTCTCCATGAAAACTGCCAGATCGTGGATGGTTACGACCTAACCACTAGGTCGTGGGATCAACTGTAACACATGGTAATCATCTTGAACGCTATTCTTTTCATCGTCTTAATTACAAATCATCCTGTGGTGTGGTATCTATTCGCCCTAATTGCTTTTTGTCCCTCATTGACCCATCTATCCTAGGGCGATTTTCTTTTTGCTAACAATTGTCCCCCAAATTTGTCTTGAATGAGTTGGGAAGTGAAATCGAGGTGAATTTCTCAATTTGGGTAAAGTTAGGGCAATATCTATTGGCCGCATACTGGCGTCGGCCTACAGGTCTTCGCTCTATTGTCCTTTGTGTGTATTACATGCCATCTTTTACATTCCATATGTGAGTCCATCATTTCCTCAATAAATACGAGACCTTCCCAACACGTTTCATCATGGCGCCAATTAATGAGCCTTTTTATGTCATTTCAGTGTCAAATCACGTCACACATTACCCTTTTGTTTCCCCGTTCTTATCCTTTACGTCGAACTGTGTTACAACACTTGTCTATGATGACCTTTCATTCTTTTCATTTTCCCGCTCTTTCATTCTTTCATCGAATTAGACTGCGAAACATGTCCTAGGGCGAGCTTTTCACCTTTGCTATATGATGGTTTGGCTTGCTCTTGTCCTCATTTTACTTTCTACTTCCTCTCTTCTAAAACCTTCCACCTTTTTACCTTCAATTACTCTAATGGCTTCGTCTTCTTCCGTTCCGAAAAAGGCTACCTCAACTTTCGGTGATTACCAAGCTGCATTATGTGACTCTTCTGTGGGTGTATATTTGGCATCCATACCTTTGATGAAAACTACGGTTAGTGTTCCCTGGGCCTATTTTTGTTGATGACAACGCCATTGCTACGGCTCCTCTGGCTCAACTGTTTCCCTCCGTTTCTAATCTTCATTTCTCAAAACCTTTGAATATATCTCCTCTTGCCCAGTCCAATCCTATCCGCACTTGGCCTAAACCTGAATCTTCGTTTGAGACCTGGTTCAAATGAATGAAATTGCATACAGAGACCCATACTTTTTTTGAAGAAACCGGTATGCTTCCTCTCATAGAGCTTTCTCGGGCCCTACCTCTTTTTGACTAAAACATGCTCCCCACTTCATTGCTCGTTTGGTCTTCTGACTACAACATCTTCCTCTTTTCTTCTGGTCCATTCACTGTCACCCTTCGCGATATTAGTGCATTGAAAGGGTTAACCCCTTTGGGCGCGACCATTTCGGCTTACACTACCTTTCATTTCCCTCATCTTGCAATGGACACTTCTTCCTTCACTTCTTATTCTGCTTTCTTTCATGCCTTCTCTGAGTCGGCCGGTCCGGTCTCGATGCTAGAATACACCACTTTCATTCACTATTGGTTGTGTAAATACATAATTTATGCACCTAGTCAGAAACCCGTGGCGGGTTATCTCCCTATTTCGTCGAATCTTGCCAACGACCGTCGTTTGGACTTAGCCTCATTTTTATTGGCAGCTACTTACCAAGGTTTGGCTGTTCTTCAAAAATAGCTTCGATCTGGCGTTTCACCGATCGCCTCCGGCCCTCTTTGGATTGTTCAGCTTTGGCTTAGAGCCTATTTCTCGGTCTTTAGTTCTATTGAGTCAACTCAATCGTACCTTTGTGCAGGTCTCTAGTTCGCCCAAGTTAGGTCAACTTCTCTTTTTCCTTGCACTATTTTTGAATATGTTATACCATTTCTTGGGTTGCATCGTTCTTTCCTTTCTCCTTGGGTGACGACCCCTCTTTTGTCATAGGGAGATGATTCGATCAATCTCATATGGCATAAGTTTTTATGCAGCCGTGATCTGATTCATGATATTTTGACGGGAGCCAATGGCAAGGCTGGAGTGGAGGTATATTCTCCTAACTTCACGGCCCACCAATTCGGTCTTGTTCAAAGGTGGCCTCTCTTGTTCTTCCATTCACATTCCACTTCACCGGACCGTTTTAAGGTCCTTTCACTTTCAGATATAGAACAATATTTGTCCGAGGCTCGCTCTTTACTATCCTCTTTTTCTTGTGCTTCATTCTCTCCTCGTACATCGGTCCATCATGTCTTTGACCGCTTTTGGCTTTCGGGTCGTGAGAGACTTTTTACTTTGCCTTATGTGCAAGTCTTTTCCAACATTCATTTTTCTTCAAAACCCTCAGAAGCGACTGGATCAAAGAGGCCGATTGAGAAAGCTGGGCCAAGAAAAACTAAGCAAGTTAAACAGAAACAGCCTTCTCCAACCCATAGCTCAGATTCCGATGAGCCCCTTATACATCGTCGGGCTATTGTATTATTATTATTATTTTTTTGATATTTTACTCCTCGTGCAGATGTCCCGAACGAAATCATCTTCGATGTGCCCAGACCAGTTCAAACTTTTGTGGAGGTTGAAGCTACCGAGATTTCGGTCGTTCCACTTCCAACAGATGAGGGTGAGGCTACCGACATTCCAATTCTTCAACACCCACCAGAAGGGGATGAAGCAGCTGATGCCATCCATTCGATCAGGGCCGATCCTTAAGGTACGGGGTCAAGTATAATATTAGACCGTTCGTGCCCATTTATTGAGGAAATCCCAAGGGACCATCCCTTATTTAAACATCACTCATTGGACGTTCCTGTCCTAACTGTACAAGACCTAAATGACGAGCCTGTTCGGCTAGAGGATGAGCCTATTTAGCAGGATGCCGGGCCTCTTTAGCGTCATCTCAAACGAATTTATCCCTTGGTACAGAGATGGACTATTACGGGGTTTAAGGGGATTTATAGGGACATAGATGGTCTATTTAGTCTGGCTAAATTAGAATTACTGGAGGAGGCTCGGTCTTTGTATAAAGACGATGTAATTCGTCGCATTTATGAAAAGATGGAAGTTATTTATGTGTCTGACTCTTCCGATTTTGATTCTTCTACAGAGACCCAGCTAGCAGGCATGACGCGAAAATCATCATCTCATTGGGCTGTGTCTCATGTCCCTTCAACGCAACAACCTTCGGCTCTTGAATGATCATCATCTTCGGCTCCTCCGCCCTCTTCTCTTCGGGCGATTTCTCATGTTACTTTGGTGCAACAACCTTCTACTTTTGAACGGTCGTCTTCCTTAGCCCCTTTGTCTACTCCTCCTCTGGCGACATCTCATGTTCCCCTACCCCAATCTCCTAGATGAGAACCTGCAGTGCCACTTGAGGCCCTTATGGCAACTGCTGGTGAACCATCAAATTCCACTCAGAGGCCCGAAACCGCAAGCCTCTTATTTTTATCTCTTTTATCATTCTTTTGATTCATTTTCTATTTGCACACAGGGGTATGATCCGTTACTGCAATCGGTCTAGGACCTTCTGGATAATCTTGATCGGCTAGCTCATACTCCGTCTCAGCCCTCTTCATCTTCGGCCAGAGCCACTGCAGACTTGGAATCCCTTCGGGAGGTTATTCAGCAATATACTTCTCTCACTACTCTGGAGATCGGTCTCGTCGCAATGACAGAGAACAAGCTCAAATTAGAAAAGACCTCTTCTGAATTAGAGCGACTGCTGGGCCTTCCTGTTTTGCCTATACGTGTGGAAGACCGACTATTCCTTCAAGATCTACAGAACGATGTTGCAACCCTCATCTCTCGCTATTGACATATGCGCAGTCAAAAGGTTGGGCTTCGTTCCTCCATATCCAAAAAAGAAAGGCTCCGAGATTCCCTTGACACTTTCCGCCAAACCATACGGGGAACTATGGATTAAATGATGATTGAAGAGTCGGTATTGCTGGACTTAGAATGAAAGTTATAAGACATCCATCGTCTCATCGAGGAGAGTCGCATGAGAAAAAAGGCCAAGAGAAGAACCATTGCTTATCAAATAACAGAGGCGAACGCTTGATAAGTGGAAAGTATATCAATATATACCGCATTTTTTACCTAATATTTTTGTTTAGTTTCTTAGGTTTGATGAATGTTTTGATGTGTTTTTTAGATAAATAAAGTATTGGGATTTAATGGAATCAACTCTGGGCTAAACGATGAAATCCGGAGTAAAAAATGGCAAAAATGGAAATTTACAATACGCATCACGAAGTGTAGTCCTAAATTCCAATTTTACGGAAGTTTCATATTTTGGCCATAATTTTTCATCCGATATCCAATTGAGCTGATTCAAGTTGCAGATTAAAGAAGACACAAAGATCTACAACTTGAAGATTTAAATATTTTCGAATTATGAAGTTTGGAAGGCCAAAATTGATTAACAATCCAATATATTTTCTGTAATTACTATAGTCATTTTCAAAATATAAAATAAAATAAGTAAAATATAAAAATAAAAGTTGTCAAACTTCCACCAAACATGCTTCCATGTTTGATGTCATGTTTGGTGCCATGTTTGATGTCATTTTTGGTGCCATGTTTGGTGGAGCAATTGGTGGAGCAATTGGTTGAGCAATTGGTGGAGAAATTGGTGGAAGCCTTTAGATTTTCCTATAAATACCAAGCTTAACTTTGTCAATTTTCCATGCTTTCTTTAGAGAAATTTCTCCATGAAAACCTAACGGAAAGTGTCTTGTATATTATTTAAGTTTTCTTGTATTTTCTTTTTATTTATATAATAAAATTTTATGTGTTTTCTTTTACAGTATGAGCAGATAATCTCATTTTGCTGAGGTGAAGAGGTAAGACTTTTAATATAATAAATTTGATTAATCTCCCTTATTTTAATAATAATTGGATTAATTAGTTACCGCCTATATAGCCGGTTAGGTGAAAACCTTATTTATTGCCTATATGGTCGATTTTTCATTTCAGATGTAGTTTCTGCCTATATGGTCAGTTTAGGTAATAACCATGTTACCGCCTATATGGTCGGTTGGATTTAATTGAGATAAATGAAATTAACGCCTTTATGGTCTGGTTAATTAATCGGTAAACATTGAGAATAAATGAGATTTCTAATTTTGAAATATTAAAAGTGGATCCTCTAACCCCCAACATTTTCTTTTATTGTACTTTCACATTTTTAATTCCAGCATTTACTTTATTTAATTTCCAGCAT
Organism: Zanthoxylum bungeanum; assembly: GCA_019454045.1. Lineage (NCBI taxonomy): Eukaryota > Viridiplantae > Streptophyta > Magnoliopsida > Sapindales > Rutaceae > Zanthoxylum > Zanthoxylum bungeanum. Next base: position 58,260 of record SKCR01031810.1, read on the forward strand.
TTCTTTTATGTCTTTTAATTCATTTAAGCTTTTATTAGCTTTAGATATGTTTCTTAGCTAAGCCCATTATCTGGGGTTGTGATGAATTATAATATCACTGGTTAATAAGGTGTTGTTTTATTGAGCCTTAGTCTTAATGCTTCTTGTTAAGTGGCCATTAATAAAATTGAACTGGTAAACTTAAAATGAACTTGGAAAAGAGATTTTAGGTTTAAGACCCTAGACTTAATAACCCACGATCTTCCTTGAGGATAGATAACCCTTTAATATATTTCCTTATAGGATAGGAATATACCTGTCTGGGGGGGGTAACCATAATTGGAACTTAATCTTAATGAATTCAGGTAACTTGGTTGACATTGGAATATGATTAATTGGGTTACATTGGGTATTTGTATCTGACCATCGGAAGAGGCTTTTACATATTTTCGTGTTCCAGGTTAATAAACCAATATATTGCACAAACGTGAAATAACCATTTCATCTTAAAAAGATATTGGAACGAATCACAACCCTTTATAGTTTTAAAATTTGAATTTTCCTTAACCTAATTTCCAAGCAATTTAATTTAATTATTTTAAGTTTAAATTCACCATCCAATTAAACAATCAAACCATTAGATACTTGTAAAATCTAGTTTCATAACTAATAGCTTAGGTATCAAGTCCTCGTGGGATTGATACTTTTTATACTACTTGAACGATACGTGCACTTGTATTAGACGCATGTGATTATGCACCGATCAAGTTTTTGGCGCTGTTATCGGGGACTTATTTATCTTTTACTATTAGTTTTGGGGTTAGATACCTTTACTTGTATCTCATTTCTTTTTACTTATTTGTTTTCTTGTGTTTCAGGTTCTCAAACACTACATGAGACGACCAGAAGCTTTGAACTCCGACCGCTTGACCCAAAGATTGAAAGAACCATCAGACAGTTGAGAATGGAAAGGCGAGAAGGGCAAGAAGTAATTGTTAACATGGAACCTGAACCTTTAGAAGTGGCACCACCAATTCCCATTCGAGACAGAACCATTCCGGTGGTTGACGACCTCATTTCTTGTATTGTACTTCCTCCCTTACCAGTAAATGCGTGTGACATCAAAACATGCATTCAGATGATTCAGTAGTCAGTTTAGTTTGGGGAGAATGCAACTGAAGATCCTAATGCTCACATCAGCAACTTCTTGGAAGTTTATGGCACTTTTAACTACAACAAAGCATCTGAAGAAGCAATGAGATTGCAAGTTTTTCCATACTCTTTGAAAGACAGAGCAATGGCTTGGCTACATTCATTACCAGCAGGTTCCATCACAACTTGGAACACTCTAGCCACCAAATTCCTTGCAAATATTTTCCACCAACCAGAACAGCAAAACTGAGGAATGACATCACATCTTTTGTACAATTTGATTCGGAAACTCTCTACGAAGCTTGTGAAAGGTATAAAGATTTGCTCCGGAAATGTCCTCACCAAGAGATTCCAAAATGGCTTCAAGTCCAAACTTTCTATAATGGATTTTCTGGATTAATGAGAACTTCAATTGATACTGCTGTTGGAGGAGCCTTGAAGGCGAAAGGAGAATATCATACTTGGGACCTTATTGAAGAAATGGATAACAAAAATTCCTTGTGGCCAACAGAAAGAAGCATTATCCAGAGAATTGCAGGAATTATAAAGTTGGAGCCAACACAGCAGTAAATGCCAAGCTAGACCAGCTATGCAAATTCATGGAGACTCTCACTATGCAAGGTAATTTTGGATCCACAAGTTCACCATATGGAGGAGCACCAGAACCAATTCAGCATGAAGAGACGGTGAACTATGTCAACAATTTCAATAGACAGGTGAACAATCCATATTCCAACAATTACAACCCAGGGTGGAGGAATCATCCCAATTTTTCATGGAACAATAATTCAGGGCAAAAGAACTTACACCACCTAGATTCCAACATCCAAACAAAGGCCAGGAGTAGATAAATAAACCAGGAATAACATAAATTCTGACTCAGTTAAAAAAAACATGATGCTATTTTTCAAAGCCAATCTACTTCCATCAAAACACTGGAGAATCAAATTGGAAAACTGGCCAATGCTCAGAGTTACAGACCGCCAGGAAACCTCCCTAGCAACACAAACCAAATCCAAGGAACCAATGGAAGGAGCAATGTCAATACATTACTTTGAAAAGCGGTACTGAGATCAATAAAGATGTTAGAATCAATGCAACAATCGAGGAAGTTCCAAAAGAGGCAATTCCACAGATGGAGGAAAAAGAAGCAAAGGAAAAAGAACAGATCATTCCAACTCCATATTTTCCACAGTGATTTCAGAAAAATAAATTGGACAAGCAGTTTGCTCGATTCCTGGAGGTGTTCAAAAAGTTGCACATCAACATTCAATTTACAGAAGCATTGGAAGAAATGCCTAGCTTTGTCAAATTCATGAAAGACACTCTATCACGAAAATGGAGATTGGGAGATTACGAGACAGTAACATTGATAGAAGAATACAACACCATCATTCAGAGGAAACTTCTTCCAAAGTTGAAAGATCCTGGTAGTTTCACAGTCCCATGCACCATTGGAGAACATTATATCGGTAAGGCTTTATGTGACTTAGGTGCAAGTGTTAATTTAATGCCATTTTCTATTTACAGGAAACTGCAAATTAGAGAAGCAATGCATACCTCAGTTTCTTTGCAACTTGCTGATCGGACGCTCGTATTTCCAAGAGGTGTTGTTGAAGATGTGCTGGTCAATGTCGACAAACTCATTTTCCCAGTAGATTTTATTATCATTGACATGAAAGAAGACAAAGATGTTTCTATTATCCTTGGGAGACCACTTCAGATCAGTAATATTTGTTTCATGTAGTTAGTTTGAAACTCTAATGAAACAATAGGTATTTTGTTCCAGAGCAACAACATAATGCTGTTGTTCTAGTTCAGAAAATGTTGTTGTTCTGGTTCCAGAACAGCAGCATTTGGCTGTTCACGTGAGACCATGGATGACAAAAATCAAGCTGTGATAAAACGTCGAACCTACTTGATTCAAAATTTGAATTGGATCAAACAAGCTGATTTGTGAATGCTAATTTTAGGAACAAATGTATTTTCTCATGATGTTGTTATATCTTTATCACCAAAATCAGTATCCTTTAAAAGTATATATGGTTAAATATATTTTAAGCAGTCCATATGTAATGATAAAAGATTATATGGTTATTAAAATATTGAAATTTCATGAGCATCATTATGATTTTTTTTTTGGTCATTGATAGTGTAGGAATTCTTATTTTACAGATGGCACCGGGCAATCGCAAATGGGCTAATGAGACTCTATCTACATTTGCAAGGACATATGCCCCTACTAGGGTCTCTGCTAGCACATGTGACTTGAGTACAACGAATGGTCGAGGACGGACCCGTGGCCTGGGGTTGGTTAAGCACGTTAATCCAGATAGAGATATCAGATGATGGACAAAGACAAATCGAGCAACATAATTCAGCATTTATGGTTTAAAGCTCCCCAAAACTACGTTTCTTAGAGAAGATACCGAGAGAGACTAAAATCAACCAGCTGTTCCCTTCGCTACTTGTGAGTTTCCTTGCAGTATTAAGTTTTCGATATTTTTTTATTAATTTAAATTTTTATTTTATACTCACTTTTACTTGGATGATATTTCTGTAGGAGTGGTTCGACTTTGATTTGACCAAAGTTAATATCCAACATTATCTTGACTACCACATGGGGAAAAGTTATAAGGATTATAAGACAAAAGTACTAAAACTAATATTCGACAAACATGGACCTTTAGATGCTCCACAACACAAGCCTGATTTTATTGATGAGCGTGACTGGACATTCTTGTGTGATCTTTAGTCTAGCGAGAAATACGAGGTAAATTTTAAAATAAACATAAATTTATAATTCTCTTTGTTTTTGGTACTTACAGTGTTGTCAAATGTAGAATAAGTGTCACGCAAATGCGGAGAATCGAAGTCACTTGCATTTTAACCACTGCGGAGGTTCCAAGCCATTTATCCAACATTGTGCCGAACATTCTGAGGTAAATATATCATAACCTAAAATTTAACAGTTCATTATTTTTACTAATGTGGAATAATAGTACAATTATTTTATGTTTTTAGCAGAGTAGCACAGGTGAGGTGCAATCATTTCCAGAATTTTTTCGAGTGACGCACTACAATGAAAAAAAAATGGATCATGAAGAAGCCGAACGGTACTATGTAAGTTTAAGTTTTTTAAATAAAATAATTATTATTTTAAATTTAATTTTTTTTTTCAAATTCTAACATTAACTTAATGTTTTTTAAAAACAAAATGAAATGGTGGAGCTTCAATATCAAACTTAGGAGACATGGTCCGACCCGATACCAGATGAGCAGTTGTCGCAATTGGTTTTCAAGAACCAAACAGCGTACAACATCGGCCTTGGCACTCGTAAGAAGCCGAAATCATCTACACGCACTACTATTTCTTCTGACACTGACTCGTGCCTTCGAGACCAGCTAGCTGTTGGATAATATGACCCATAGCGTCACTATTTGCACAGATCATTGTGTTGTTGTAGCAAATTAACTATGTAACAAGGAAATTGCACTCTCATCATTTGTGATTAGATCACCATAGATATATAAATGAAGAGAGGTCCCTATGATTAGTTCCTGGATTGAGATGATATGAGACAGTATCAGTCCACGAAGGATTAATCATTAAATATCCCTAGCCGTAGTATTATCGAGACTGGACATCGATAATGCGGAATAGGCTAGTATTGCACTTGTGCGCGTTGTGAGGGCACAACGGCATAGTTCTCATATATATAAGTGTTGGAGACTTATGCAAGTGCGATAGGAGGTCGTGTTTCACCGATGGTACGGGAAACAGCTTCGCTCTGGATAGACCCCTTCGGAATCCCATTGGTATTATGAATATGTGTCTATGGGAGGCCGAAATCAAGGTAGGTGTGTATAGTCTTAACCTGAGACTTGCATCGCTAATACTTACGATAATCGATAAACTTTGGATTTGGTGGTTGGGGGCTTTGACCGGTTCTGTGTCTACCACTTCTGGGTTTATCAGAGAGTCGTAGAGTATTGGGTGTGATGTCGAGACGGAAGTATCACTCCAGTCATAGTGGAGATGATGTCACGCAGGATACGGTATTAGTGCTCTTAAGTGATGCGCATCCAATCGTTATATTATGACTAGGTCATGAATATCCGATTATAGAGACTAGTTACCAGACATCCGATATGTGTTTCGGACGGGGCAGACACTTATCCAGCCCCAGCCCTAACACGTGACTATCCGATACTGGGCCGATATGCACAATACGTGAGTATACTACGCTTGATATAGATCTAAATATTCTTAAAAGGATATGTCCGGAGAATTGGGTTGACTTGGTGCTTTGCTAGGAGTTGACCTTGTCGCATAAATCGGTAGAACGTAGTACTTGGTACGTACGTGATTCGGTTACACCGACGACCGTATTTATAGCCAACTTATCCGGAGATCTCATGGGTCGCTTCCCGATAATCCACCGATGACGCACAACTCGCACTCTTGAATAATCTGGGATTATATAGAAGAGAGAGAAAATTAATCTAGGATTAATTACGGAGATATTTTATCTAGGATAAAATATCGTCGAGAGAGAGATAATGATTAATTTGGAATTAATCGATGAATTAATATATTCGATATATTAAACGAAATTAGATTTCGACGCGGAATTAAAATTAGATTTTAATTCGGGCGAACGAATTAATTTAGAATTAATTCGTTAGCGACGTGAATAGTGAATTCGCTAGGCGTAATCACTTAATTACGACGCGACGGAAAAATCGTTAATTTAGAATTAGCGAACCCGAGCCCGAGTGTGATTGCGAGCGCATTCGTATTTCGAATTCGAGTGCGGCGACGCAAGTCACATCAAGCGTCAAATCAATCGTCACATCAAGCGTCAAATCAAATGTCACTTTGAGTGATGTGATTGATTGATGTGATTGATTGAAGAAATGACTTAAAGTGACATGACTTAAAGTTGATGTGAATAGTGATGGATTACATAAAGTGTTAAAGCATTTTGGAGGGAAATACTTTATGGATTTGGCTCAGATTATTTGATTATTTGATAAAATAAATGAAAATTGATTATTTATTTTTGGAAAATATATATAATCAAATTGCTTACATTTTATAAGTTAACAAACACATTCTCTCTCTTCTCTCATGTCTCTCACGCCCAAACCAGCCATTCTCACTGTTTTGAATCTGTTTTGGCGTGCATTATAGGGGAGCAAGAGTGGGTTTTCATGGTGAAAATCATGTGCTAGCACACATACGAGTCTTGCGAAGGTGGTAGGGAGGTTCACCCATGAGCCGGGATCCGTCGGACGAGGCTTGGAGCTCCGTTTTCAGCTCAAAACTGAAATTTTTAAAGAGTGGACTGCTGCAGTGGGCGTGTAATGCAGTGGACTTTTTGGCTTCGATCGTCTCCAAATCGACTCAACCGATCGATGTGAGTATTCCGCTACCTCCGTTGATGTGTTTACACATAATTTCATGCATTGATTTGATCTTGGGACCTAATAGAAACTCAACAATGGCATCATGAGCTATAGTTGCAAGCATGAAATTTTAGGGATTTAAAATTTGGGTAAATTGATTTTGAGCATGATTTGGTTAAATTGTTTGATTGAGCATGTTTAAATGATGTTAATTGCATATTGGTTGGATCAATTTGTTGAAAATCCATTTGGAATAATTTTCCCCAAAATGACATGTTGGCCGAATGTTCATGGGATTTTTGGATCTTGGATTTTTTGATTTTTGATTCATTTGATGAGTTAGAATCGATTAGGTTGACGTTAATTTGAATCGAATTGGATTGGATTTCGAATTGGACAAAAACCCCAAATTCCTCACCTTGGCCGAATGTGTAAATGCCCCTAATGTCTTGGATTTTTTGATTTTGTGACATTGGATGTGTGTGAAATCATTTAGGATGGTGATTTGATGTCGATTGTAGGTTCGATTGGATCGAAACCGAATCGGACACAAAATCCCTCTTTTGGCCGAGACTTAAAAGCATGTAAATGGGTTTGATTTTTCATATTGTGTGTTTGACATGTGATAATGAATTTAGCATGATTAATTGGAGTAATATTGTGTTTTAGAAATATTGTTTTAGTCGATTAATCATGTAACGCACTTTAGGTAATTAAATTGCGTAATTGGATTAGTGTAATTTAATTATTTAGGCTTAAATTGGATTTGGGCTTGAATTGTTGTAATTGGGCCTATTGGGCTTGATTTATCAAGTTTGGTTTAGGCCAAATGGATTGGATCCAATTGGGCCTAAAACCTTAACCATAAAGCCCAAATGCGACTTAATGAACCTTTAAAGTTCAATTGGGCCTAATGGGCCAAGATTGATTTATGGGCTTATGGGGTAAATCCCGGATTGGACTTTGGTTATCGGTTTGACCCGAGTTGACCAAAAGTCCACGCCTTAAGAAATCAATCAAAAGCCCATTGGACTTTAATTGAATTGACGTTGGACGTTAATCGGTCTTTGAGACGCGTTACGATTAGATTTGGAATTTAAATCGTAAAAGGTTTATTAAATAAAGTGTAATATTTAATTTGGAATTGAATAGTGAATTAGTATTAAGTACATGTTAAATTAGATTTAATAATGTAGTTTAATTTAATTCATGAATTCGTACTTTAAGTACTTATTCGCAAAAACGAGTTTGACTCGATCAAAATCAAATCGTTGTTTGAACATTGGATGATCACTTAATTATCAGATTAATTAATTTGATTAGATTGATTGATAGCATGCTTATATGTGTGAATACTTGGTTGTGTTGAATGAATAATGTATATCGGATGGATATTAGATGGGTGGGCAATTTTAGAAATTGTTGTAATAAATTCGATTTATTAAATTGGACCTGCGTGTCCAGCCTTATCACCTTTTCTCTTGTATTCTCTTCTCACCTATTCCCCTCTATGTATATGAGGTTTCTTTAGAAGTGTAGTGTAACGGGTAGAAGTAATACTAGTGCTAGCTTGAGTGAGAAAGGGAGAGATTTGATCTAGGATCAATGTGTTAAAGTATCCATCCGCATATCATTATTATTTTATTTCATACTCGCTTTATTATGTGTTTAGAATGCATGTTTAAGGGTGTATGATGATGAGACCTAACAAAGATAATTAAATTGGTAGCCAATTTGCACGCGAAAAAACCCTCGTTTATATTAAGCGATTATCCTTCCATTGAATGATTCTTGTTCAAGATCTGATTGGCATTGGTTTGTTGGCCAAAGTCAAGACCTTGTCAATTGGATGTATTTGAATCATGAAAGTTTTGTTCCACATCGGTGTCTAGTCCAAGTTGTGATTTGTTGGCCAAAGTCAAGATCACTTCTTGTCCAAAGACATTGATTACGAAACTTTCCTTGTCAATGGGTCCCGCTTAACTGGAGTCATTAGGTTTGTTGTGCCAAAGCCAAGGCCTAGATGATTCGGAGGATAAGGTTAGAAAATGTATTAGATACATTGGCATATGTAATATGTTTAGGACTTGGATGTCCACCTAACCGGATCTAGGAATTGGATTGGATCCAATTGATCTGTGAGATCTACCTGGTTGAATAGCATACAGCTTGTTGGCCAAAGTCAAGGTTGTATGTTATTTGACAGGATCCTAGCCCACTAGGAAACGCGGTTTCCCGAGTACTCCACAGAGGGTTAGAGGCTCGACGAAAAATAGTGGGAGGCAAGTATTGAATTTGCAACATTCGTTCAATTACTCGCCATATACGCTCAAACAAATATCATTCGTCAATATTTACGTTGTTTTAAAAAAATTTATATAGTTGGACTATATACAAACTCATTCAATATATAGTTGATTTTATAATTGGATTATAGTAATCAATATAATTGAATTAAAATGATAGTTGATTTTATAATTGGATTATAGTAATCAATATTAAAATTATAGTTGATTAAATAATTGGATTATTGTAATCATTATAATAAATAGTACCTTATTAAATTGATTAAATAGTTGGACTATTAAAATCAAGAAAGAATTGAAAAGTTAAATATTTAAAATATATAATCCTTGGGATTTATGTTTTAAATGATTTAATATTCAATTGGGAATTAATAATAGGTTAATTTATTTGATAAAATAACTTATTATAACTAAGCCCATAATTAAGCAAATAGTAGAGCATAAAATCTTTGGAAGATTTATGTGATGATGACTTTAGTGCTTAATTAAATACTTATAATAAATCTATCTTTAGATTTAAAAGTATAAATTGCAATTAAAATTCTTAGAGAATTAATGACTATTCTAGTGGAGAAAAGTCAAAGTTTGCAATTGGGCATATTGCAACAGGTGCACATCGTTTCGATATTCCGAAACCCAAGGCTTGGCCAAAGGTTTGTGAAATATTGAAAAGATAATTGACATATCCCAAAGTGACTACCATTTGGATATGGAAGACACGAAGGAATTAAAGAAGGGGCGAGGCTCTAACTTTAAAAATATTTGTCAAAGTTATGTTCACTACTAGTATTGAAATTGGATTTTAAATACTTAGTGTGGTACATAATACATATATGTATTGATGTTCAGAATCCGCTGTGAGCTGGATACTGACTTCAAGCCGAGATTTCTCTGCGAATCGGAAACGGGACGAAAGTCGCTGTTTCGACCGTAGATACCTAAGTTTAGGAACTACCCTTAGGGTATGTACTTAAATTAGGAAATTATGATGTAACTAGTTTGACTAGAACATTATCTCTATATCAGTGTTTAATCCGTTGCGGATAAAACCTTTATATTCTAGAACACTAAAGTGTTTCATTATATAAAGATGATACTGAGATAAATACATTAGATGTTAATAACATAATTTATATTTTGAATATAAAATCTCAAACATAAAAATGACAAATAAATAGCTCAAATTGATTTGATCAATGAGACTTATTTGTGGCATTGTTGTCTAGGACACAATTAAACGAGAATCGTATATCCACACTTTTGAAGAGTGGGTACTAGGACTGATTTGACTATTCAAATAAGGTCTACGAATCTAGTTTATTAGGTTAAATACCTAAAATACTATTTACTTGGTAATAGTAAAAGGGCCACCGATCTGTTAGCCCTATTCATGGTGAAGTTAGTGGGCCCATATCTAGCTAGGCTAGATGTGAACATGAATATTTCGTGACCTTAACGATGTGGCATTACGTTATGGTTATGTGTTTCTTTTGAAGAACACAGATCGGAAACTTTTGAAGTTTCGACACGAAGTATATAAACAGATCGGCTATAGTATTATTCCGCCACGGTTAGACCGTAATGGAAATTACTTAAGCAGTAAGTTTCATACGTACATGAAAGAGTACGGTATTCTTTCATATGAGGACTCCTTCCGTGACACGTCAGTTAGACGGTGTGTCCGAACCAAAAACCAAATTTTGTTGGACATGATAAGGTTTATCACGAGTCGCTCTGAGCTACTATTTCCTTCAATAGGATATGTATTAACAGTGCAAAACTTATTTAGAATAAGGTTCCATATAAATCTGTTTGACAGATATCATATAGGATATGAACAGGAAGAAACGAGGTTTCTCATTCCTGATAATTTGGGTATGCCAGGCATAACGTTTGGTTTATACCAAACTAAGGACCCAAATTGGATAAGTGCCTATATAGGTTATCCTAAGGGAAACCTTAAGTATAGTACTTATAAATCCCACATGAGAACAATGTAATTGTTGCTCACCATGCGGTTTTCCTGAGAGGAATACCGATATGCAGTGGTCAGTGGGAGGATAGTGATACTCGATGAAAATCGGAGTAACACTGTTCAAGGCACGAAGTCCTTAATGGAACACAAATAGTTCATCTATGATGAATCTATACCATTAATCTTCAAATACACAAGAAACTAGTAGATCGGATAGAGTCAGAAAACAACCTAGGGTATGGGTTTCTGATCTCGCCCCATGAAGATGTCAATCTTATGGAGGTGTACCATCCGACTACGTTTTGAGGAAGTGATACGAGGTATCGACTCCCCGTTATGGCAAAGTGCCATTAATCCGAAATGGATTCCATGTATAACAACTGTTTGGATACTAGTTGTTGTACCACAAGGCATTGTGCCTATTGGTACATTAAACGTCTTCAAGGAAGACATACATGGAAGGCAACATACCAACGTACAAAGCTGGGCTTTTGACGGAAAGGTATCGTTATCAACATTGTGTTAATAACGGTTCAACCTTTTACCTGTTGCCATGGTAAATCCATTTTGAAAATGCTTGAAAATAACTGTATATTTCATTTATGAAATGTGTCAGTTATAAATCAAAATCGCTTTCCTGAAAAGGAAACCTTTTGGAGAATGTTTATAACATTCTGACGATTTTGTATAACCGACAAACAAGGTTTGCGGGTTATTCGATCCATGTTTGGATCAATGCAAGCATAGGATTCTTGGAACTGTCGTTTTGAAATAATCATAATGGTTTATGATTTGACTCAAAACGAAATAATTCTTGTGTATATAAGGAGGTTAGTGGGAGGGCGCACTAACAGTGAAATTCCCATAATACAATGGTGAAAGCTTGGCTTTCATAGATATTCTTTCAATAGAAATTCTCCGTAGAATTCTGGGGAGTAACAACCTTTATTCAAGGAATAAAGATCTACTGGGATAGATTTGGAGTTTGTTAACACTCTCTGGGAAATCGTACATTTAAAATGTACTTGTATTGGTGTCTCATACGCTTCGAGCATATGGAGTCACAATCGGGTCAATCCTAGTGATAGTCACTAAATTGAAATTGAGAACATCTGTTAGTATCTTAGAGAACTAAAGATGCTGTCTTAAACTATGGAGAAGGAGAACTTGAAGTGACTGGGATCACCGCTGCAAGTTTCCAAACTATTAAATACTACGGTACTATAAAGTTTGAATAACGGGACAGTGAGCTGGAAATATTCCAAGCAAGATAACTGTTGCCGAATAAACAACAAATACGGATACGGATTATTGCTGCAGCTGAGGCAGCAAAAGAAGCCATTTGGATCGAACATAAATCTAATTAGATTAGATATAGTTCTGTTAGCAGCTGAACTAGGCGTCAGCACAGGCTAAGGAATTAAAGGTCTCATCGACGATCCAGATATATACTTCTATATCATCTGATTCGTTTGGATCATACATCGTGGCGATGTGATGATCGTGTAAATCGCGTCAGACGATAATCGGAACAAATCCGCTGACGAAAACCTTTCCTCAGCAATTTGAGCGAACCTTACATAGTTCAAGTGTTGGAACACTTGAGTGACTCGCTACGTGCCAAGTGGGAGATTGTTGGATAATATGACCCATAGCGTCACTATTTGCACAGATCATTGTGTTGTTGTAGCAAATTAACTATGTAACAAGGAAATTGCACTCTCATCATTTGTGATTAGATCACCATAGATATATAAATGAAGAGAGGTCCCTATGATTAGTTCCTGGATTGAGATGATATGAGACAGTATCAGTCCACGAAGGATTAATCATTAAATATCCCTAGCCGTAGTATTATCGAGACTGGACATCGATAATGCGGAATAGGCTAGTATTGCACTTGTGCGCGTTGTGAGGGCACAACGGCATAGTTCTCATATATATAAGTGTTGGAGACTTATGCAAGTGCGATAGGAGGTCGTGTTTCACCGATGGTACGGGAAACAGCTTCGCTCTGGATAGACCCCTTCGGAATCCCATTGGTATTATGAATATGTGTCTATGGGAGGCCGAAATCAAGGTAGGTGTGTATAGTCTTAACCTGAGACTTGCATCGCTAATACTTACGATAATCGATAAACTTTGGATTTGGTGGTTGGGGGCTTTGACCGGTTCTGTGTCTACCACTTCTGGGTTTATCAGAGAGTCGTAGAGTATTGGGTGTGATGTCGAGACGGAAGTATCACTCCAGTCATAGTGGAGATGATGTCACGCAGGATACGGTATTAGTGCTCTTAAGTGATGCGCATCCAATCGTGATATTATGACCAGGTCATGAATATCCGATTATAGAGACTAGTTACCAGACATCCGATATGTGTTTCGGACGGGGCAGACACTTATCCAGCCCCAGCCCTAACACGTGACTATCCGATACTGGGCCGATATGCACAATACGTGAGTATACTACGCTTGATATAGATCTAAATATTCTTAAAAGGATATGTCCGGAGAATTGGGTGACTTGGTGCTTTGCTAGGAGTTGACCTTGTCTCGTAAATCGGTAGAACGTAGTACTTGGTACGTACGTGATTCGGTTACACCGACGACCGTATTTATAGCCAACTTATCCGGAGATCTCATGGGTCGCTTCCCGATAATCCACCGATGACGCACAACTCGCACTCTTGAATAATCTGGGATTATATAGAAGAGAGAGAAAATTAATCTAGGATTAATTACGGAGATATTTTATCTAGGATAAAATATCGTCGAGAGAGAGATAACGATTAATTTGGAATTAATCGATGATTAATATATTCGATATATTAAACGAAATTAGATTTCGACGCGGAATTAAAATTAGATTTTAATTCGGGCGAACGAATTAATTTAGAATTAATTCGTTAGCGACGTGAATAGTGAATTCGCTAGGCGTAATCACTTAATTACGACGCGACGGAAAAATCGTTAATTTAGAATTAGCGAACCCGAGCCCGAGTGTGATTGCGAGCGCATTCGTATTTCGAATTCGAGTGCGGCGACGCAAGTCACATCAAGCGTCAAATCAATCGTCACATCAAGCGTCAAATCAAATGTCACTTTGAGTGATGATTGATTGATTGATGTGATTGATTGAAAGACATGACTTAAAGTGACATGACTTAAAGTTGATGTGAATAGTGATGGACTTGACATAAAGTGTTAAAGCATTTTGGAGGAAATACTTTATGGATTTGGCTTCAAGATTCATTTGATTTATTGATAAAATTAAATGAAAATTGATTATTTATTTTTGGAAAATATATATAATCAAATTGCTTTACATTTTATTAAGTAACACACACATTTCTCTCTCATCTTCTCTCATGTCTCTCACGCCCAACCAGCCCATTCTTCACTGTTTTGAATCTGTTTTGGCGTGCATTATAGGGGAGCAAGAGTGGGTTTTCATGGTGAAAATTCATGTGCTAGCACACATACGAGTCTTGCGAAGGTGGTAGGGAGGTTCACCCATGAGCCGGGATCCGTCGGACGAGGCTTGGAGCTCCGTTTTCTCAGCTCAAAACTGAATTTTTAAAGAGTGGACTGCTGCAGTGGGGTGTAATGCAGTGGACTTTTTGGCTTCGAATCGTCTCCAAATCGACTCAACCGATCGATGTGAGTATTCCGCTACCTCCGTTGATGTGTTTACATAATTTCATGCATTGATTTGATCTTGGGACCTAATAGAAACTCAACACTAGCCACCACCCAAGATGAGCTGATGAAGACTCTGGAGGAACTCTACAGGTAAAGGTGGACCATGAAAAAAAGTTGGAGCAATTCGATCAGAAATACGGCCTTTCTGGAGATGTTGGAAGCCTCACTCTGCCGGGGGCATCGGGCTCGAGCACCCCCCCGGTCACAGCAGTAATAAATTTTATTTCTATTTGTATAACATTCTAAACAGATAGTTTTAATATACTATGTATTTTTCTTAATAAGTTTTCATTATAATAACAAAATAATTATTAGATATTTCCTAATTGTGCTATTATCGGTAACTTTTTTTGAAAAATAAATTTTTTTAAATATTAAATTGAATATTTTAGTGCAAAATTATGTAAAATAATAATTTTTTAAAGAATATTTTTAAACTTTTTACGTTGAAGGTATGTGACGGTAAAATAAATAAATAAAATATTATTTATATACTTTTATCGTCGAATATTTCGACGCTAAAATTACTTTTTTGCGTCGAAATTAGGCGTCGCTAACAGGTTAAACTTCGACGCTAAAAGTATACAAATATTATTTTTTTTAGCGTCGAATGTAAGCGATGCTAAAAGTCTCATTTTTAAGGTCGGATACTTTCGTCGCAATATATGAACTATAGCGTCGGAAACTCTTATTTTTTAGTCGAAATAAATTGGACGCAAACTAATAGATTTTAGCATCGATAATATCTATTTTGACGCTAATTGTCATTCTCGTCCATATTTTAGCGTCTAATTTTGACATCGAAATATTTTGACGCTATTTACTGTTGGCGTCGATTGTTTTCGATGTTAAATGCCATATTTTTTGTAGTATAATGAAAACAAAAAGGCAGTAATCAATTCAGGCTTAAGAGTCTCATTCAACTCAAAGTTAAACATTGTATCCGCACCTGAGAATTTCTGTATGGACATAGCACTAGTGCAAGGTTTTGGAAACTTGGACAAAATGCAAAGACTATGAATGGATAATTAAAATCAGGTGTGGTTGTTTGCAAAAAAATTTCGTGTTTTTTTTATTTTTGTTGCTAGGTTTTGTTTATTTTTTACACAAAGTTATGCACCTTCTTCGCCACCAATAAGGTGTCAGCATGGAGTCTTCCAGCAAATGCATATGAACGTAAATTAGCTAGTTAACTCAATGTTAGTTAGTATATATAGTGTCTTGTAAATGAGATCATTTCTGTAATAAAAAAATAATTTTTCTCTCAAAACTTCTCTCAAAAACTTCATTTTTCCTTCAAACCAAACAAGTAATAATTTTATTTTTCATTTTCTATAAAATAATAATAATAATAATAATAATAATAATAATAATAATAATAAATTATTATTATTATTAGAAAACGCTTTTCAGAGATCAGTTTGCAGATACAGATTTCAGAAATAATTTTTCAGAGAAAAAGTTTTCAGAAACAGCAGCATTAAAAGAGAGTTTCAGAAAAGATTTTCACAAAGGTTTCTAGAAAGAGAACTGGTTTTAGGAAAGAAAAGTTTTTAGAAAAAATCCGATTTAATTTCTAAACATGAGTTTTAATATAGTATTTCAGTTTTCATTTTTAAACCGTCCACTCAGTTAGATCGCTCAAACGATGTAACCGCCCACTCCAAGTTTATTTATTTTAC
Organism: Zanthoxylum bungeanum; assembly: GCA_019454045.1. Lineage (NCBI taxonomy): Eukaryota > Viridiplantae > Streptophyta > Magnoliopsida > Sapindales > Rutaceae > Zanthoxylum > Zanthoxylum bungeanum. The sequence goes on from SKCR01031810.1 coordinate 74,468, forward strand.
AAGTTACTCAAAGGACGAGCTCAGTAGGATGGATACCGATGGCAGTCATTAAGGTATTCGGTCCACCAGGTCAATTCAGAAATAGAGTTTGGTCAAGTCGAGTAAATTTCGTCTTAGATATTTGTATAATAGAGTTAAGTATGAGTATTCATGTATAGAGTTGTAACATTTATGATATTGTCTATTAAGTTGTATATATATTATATTACGAGCTATATTGTGGATTTGGGTATTAGTCCCATATATGAAATTATGTTGATAAAAGTATCAGTATTGTTTGTAATTAGAAAGTCAGTGGCTTAGAGGGATAGTACGGCCTATTCCCTACCAATAGCATCTCCCGAATTGGGGATGTTACAAAGATGGTATCAGAGCTTGGTCTATAGAGTCAGTGACTGCAGTGGGCAGAGTGCATAGTATCATCGAGATTCTAGTATATAAGGCATTACCTCTCCAATATTTGATCCTCGAGTACATCATCAAGCTCCATAGACATGTTAGTAAGCATTACCAATTCTACTTGAGTTGCTTCCCGATAAGTAATTCTTACTTTAGTTACAAATCATTCCATGATTATTTGCTAGTGTTCCTAGAACATGCCAAAGATCTATTAAGCATATTATGAGTGATAAAGTCATTAAAAGTTACGGAATGACTTACAATGATCAGATTAGACTTTCAAAATTTGAGTTGTGTTCTTGAAGCTCCAAGCTTAAAGTGTTGATTCCAACTCTTGAAGTTGTTTCCCTATCACCTTAGAAGACTCCTTGAAGTGCTAGCTTCTTTGATCTTGCAACAAAATCAAAAGGAAGAAGAGGTGAGGCTCACTCCCATTACATGTTCTAGGGTTTGTGAGTTTTTTGTGTTGTGTTTGAAAAAAAAAGAGAGAGAGATGGCTTTTGGTAAAAACCATTTACCATTTTCACCTAAACAATGTGATTGGGTTTTTGGTTTCACCAAAACCATTTCTAAGTAGTTGGAAAATGGGTGGTTTGGCATAAATGCCAACCACTCTCCCAACTACCACATGTGAAGTGGGCCCCACTTTTGAATTCAAAATTCAAACTGTTTCTACGAATGTTTTCCGCGGCTCGGATTCGTTTAATCCGATTAAACAAATTTTTGTCGCTAAATAATTAAATCTAATTTAATTAAATAACGACATCTCGTAAATATATTACGAATGTCGTTTACGAATTAATTCGTTCGCTCGTATTAAAGTCTGAATTTAATTTCGTAATGAAATCTAATTCCAATTAATATATCCAATATATTAATTTTAGCCCATATGAATAAATTAAATATAAAAAAATCAAATTTAACTATTAAATTTGTTTTACTGATTAATTCCAAATTAATTACGTTCTCTCTCTTCCGAACACATTTAATCCCAGATTAAATAATGCCTCAATTAATCCCAGATTAATTTTCTCTCTCTTAATTAATCCCAGATTAATTCTAATTCGAGTCAACTATCATAGGTGAATCTTTGGGAAGCGACCCAAGAGACCCATGGATATGTTAACAGTAAATCTGGTTATCAAAATATCCGATTAAGTACGTACCTCGTACCACGTGTTTACCAATTTACAAGACATGATTGGCTTCTAGCAAAGCACCGTGCCTACCAAATTCTCCAGAAATATTCTTAATGGAATATACAATCTATGTCAGGCGTAGTATTGCGTATTGCGATCCAGTATCAAATGTTACATGCAAGGTCTAGGGCTGGAGTAGTGTCTGCCCCGTACGAAACATATATCGGATCCCAATAACTAGTCTCTTTATAGGATAATCATGACGTTGTCACATTATCCCGATGGTTGTAACACCCTAGAGTGCCAGTTCTGTATCTCTGCGTGATTATCATCGTCATATGACTGAATTGATACTTTCATCTTGACATCACACCCAATACTCTACGATTCTCAATAAGCCCAGAAGAGGCGTAAACAGAACCTGTTAAAGTCTCGGACGACCAAAACTAAAGCATAATGATTGTCGCAAGTATTAGCGATGCAAGTCTCAGGTTAAGACCAAATACACTACCCTGAATCGGATTCCCATAGACACATTGTCATACAACCAATGGATTCTGTGGGGTCTATCCGGAGCGAAGCTGTTCCCGTACCATCGGTAAACACAACCTCCTATCACACTTGCATAAGCATCCAAAACTTAAATATATGAGAACTATGCCGTTATGCTCCCACAACGCGCACAAGTGCAATACTAGTCTATTCTGCATTATCGATGTCCAGTCTCGATAATACTACGACTAGGGATATTTAATGATTAAACCTTAGTGGATTGATATTGTCTCATGTCTTATAATCTGGAACTAATCATAAGGACTTCTATCATTTATATATTCAAGTAATCTAATTACAAATGATAAAAGAGCAGTTTCCTTTGTCACCCTGTTAATTTGTACAATAAAACCATGTTCTGTACAAATAGTGATGCTATGGGTCATAATTGTCCAACATTATTCGAAATTATTAGTACAAGATTAAGTTAAGTTACGAAACTAGAAAATACAAGTACTAAGAATAGTTACTTAATGGAGTGGGAATAGAAAGCTATAAGAAAGAAAGAAAAGATACATAGATGCTTAAACAGCTAGTGGCAGGTAAAGAGGCAGAATGAAATGGTAAAGTTCTAAGGATACCAACCCAGGAAAGTAGGAAGAGAAAATAAAAACTATAAAGAAAAGAAAGGGAAAATATATAGATGTTCAAGTAACCAGAGACACTAAGTGGAAAAGATACAAAAATAGTGGATAAAGAGAATACTAGAACCTATAACAATAAAGGATATAGTAAGCCTGAGTAAGAGTAAGAATTCCAAATAGATCTATATAAGATTCCTTCTCTTCTATAAGAATCTTTCCTTCCTTAGGAAGTTCCTTCAAGTTAAACCTATAGACTATGAATATCTTGTATAGATAGCAAGTACTCTGAATAGCAAAAGATAGTAAGAAGTATAAGAGAGGAAATAAATCAGAAAATATATGGTAGTTCCAATGAATATGAGATGCCATAAAGATTTAGAGAAATCCATATTTTTAAATTTAGGCTCGTAAGCAGATAAATGGAGGTCATTAGTGGAAATTCTTGGTTGTTTAAACTTAAGAATTCAATAGACAAAGCCCTTAACTATCTAGATTTTCGTCCCTCAGTTATACCAGTTAAGGAAGCTTCACTAATGGAACCAATCTCATATTTATCTCGCATGAATAATAAACCCTATCAGGATACAGAGTATCATAACAAGTAGGCCGATGTTGAGTGATATGTGGATTCCTTCCTCATTCTCTACCAACTTAGATAAAGCTAACCGTAAAGAAAGCTCAATACTCGTAATACTGCATTTTGAGACAAGGACAGTTGATCTCGTGAAGTCATTTATCCAGAAAGGAACCAATGAGGTTTTAAAGATAAAAGACTAAAAAATTGACACAAGTCAAAGTTGGCAAAATCCCAGTACTAGGAAGAAACTCATAGATCATATTAACACCAGTAGAAGTCTACGTAAGTTCAAAAGGACGAACTTATGAGATAGGAGAGACTTAGGATTTAACAAAGAGTACCAGTATGGATATGAAGATTAGATAGCAAAACAGTGGCTTATAGTTAGATCATAGAGCATAAATCTAGAAAGTAGCCAGAAGAACGAACCACCATTAGTCTCACTAGCATGGTTTATAATAAGAGGTGGAATATGAAAATAGTAAGGAGAGAATAAAAAGTGATAAGAGAATTCAGTACTGATGGTGATATAAGTAGCACAGCGTAAATACAACTTCGTAAATGAGACCACAAAAATGGATGATAAAAGTTATGGAACCCTAAGACATAAAGTAGTCGATTCAGGTTCTGACAGAGCGAACGATAATCTTTCCTTTCAATAACCTCTACTCTAGTAAGTGTACAGACACCTAACCAAAAGTGGGAAGTATGTGTATACCCCTTAATTTAGAGCTCATCAATGATTTGAATAAGTAAGGAATGAAGTGGGATAAGATAGGTAAATTACGAGATAACAAGATAGTAGAACGGAGAGCATCCAAGAAGTAAAGGTCTGAAAGAGTAAGGAATCAGAGTAAGCAACACATAGCAATGCAGAAGTAAGATACCCGACTTATATAGAGTTTAAATAACTTAGACACCCAAATTATATAGGATTAGTAAAAGTATAGTACCCAAACCAAAGGATTGGTAGCGATGCCATAACATGTGTTAAGATATGGAGTTTCCAAGAAAGTGGGGAGTTAAGAGATTCAAGAAACCGGGATAAGGAGGAAAGTCAAATAACATAGTAAATCTTAGAAAGGAAGAATAATATGGAGAGCATAGTAGGAGTTTAAGAGAGTATGAGCCTTATGGAGGTTCTCAGTAAGAAGTAGTATGACCAATAGCTAGAGAGAAATAATGAGTAAAGTTGAAGGAGATAATTCAGGTAGCTTTTAGCAGAAGAACCTAAGTTTGGGAGTTAACACCAGATATACAGCTAAGAGAGTCCTAAGCTCATAGATAAGTGGCACGTACAATTATAGCATGGGTAACTAGTGAGAACACCACAACCAGAAAACTCTAGAATAAACCCCACCTTCCTAACCCTCGTCAGACAATGGCGATAAAAATAGACCTTGAAGTTCTTCTTAAGACACTCATAGGAACAAGTAAATACATAGTGGAAAGAGACCGAAACATAAAAATTTTCAATATAGTACAAGAGCATAATAGAAAAGGAAAATAGCGAGAGATTTAGAAGAGAAGTTGTCTAGTTGGAACGATGAAGAGGTAAAGTATTAGTTTAGTAGAAACAAGAATACAAAATAATAGTATTAGACATGACTAGTGATATTCAGAAGATGATATCCTTCTGGGGAGGAAACAGAGACATAGACCGCAGAAATCCTAAGTATAGAATAAAGCAAAAAAGAAGATAGAAAACAAGTAAAATACTTGGAGGTACGACAATCATAGTAAAATGATAATGGAAAAGATATTTTATAGATGACTACAAAGATACACAAGTACAAGAGTAAACTTTATAAAGTTAAGATTAGTAGTACTACGAGATAGCATATTTTAATAAATGTTGAAATAAGATTGTAATAAGAAAAGAATATGACAAAGAATGGATTTATTAAGGAACAACATAGAGATGCCTAAAGAAACTAAAGATCTGAATATATGAATAATTTAAGAAAGAAAATTTAAGAATAAGAAGGTTAGGGGAGCAAGGCAGTGCAAAGGAAGGATAATCAGATTTATATTAGCAACAAATATAAAGACGAAGACAGAAGAACCTAGTGGTTGAAGCCCGACCGTAATTAGAAGCTAGCAATAAGGAAATAGACAGTTAAGTAGTCAAACTAAGAGAATAAATGCCTAGCTCAAACTGAACAAGTAGAACTGGAAATGAATTAGGATAAGTGTTTCTATTAGCAATAAGAAATATCTTTACATATTTTTATTTCAAGTTATGGTGGAACGTGAAGAAACCTAATGTTAAGAGACAAAATCACCCTTTAGCATGAGAATGTGTTGGATAAGAAGAGATTGAGGATACACTCAGAAAGACTATTAAGGGAGTTATACTATATAAAGGAAGTGAGGAACTTGAGGTATACTTAAGACCAAGAATAGCAAAAGATTATTCAATATGGTACAAAATATAATATAAATATGATACCTGTAAGGAATCGCAGAAGCCAAGCGATATCTAAGAGTTGGTAATAACCTAGCAAGAGAAATAAGAGATGAAAATAATCAATTCATGTAGAACAACCGTGGATAGACCCCATATTAGCATAAATGCAACTAGATCATTTGAGATTCTACAAGTTGAATATATTTTCGTGAAGACAAATATAGAATGAATAGTTACCCAAGAAGTCTTAAGAGAATTATTAAGCCTTAAAGGAAAAAAAGAAATAAGTAAAAGACAATCATAGAGTGTTAGATAGAAATAAGTAACTTCCCGATACTAGTTCAAGAAGAACAAGAGTTCAGATCTTAAGAAATAAAGTTATATCTTGCTAATTTTCTATATCAAGGAGAAATTCAAGGAATTAAGTTTTTCATATGTGTAAACAAATAAGGCATATCAAGCCAAGAAATTCCCAGAAGTTGTAGTACCAAGCTCAGTATTAGAAAGGATTCGATGACGAATCCTATTTAAGGGGGGAGAATTTATAACGACTTGGAATCTCAACTACTGTTATATCGTGGGACGGGTGTCACACATTATAAATCATGTTTGGACACGTAGTTGCTCATGAAATAACTTTGGTGAACAGTCGGCTAAATCTTTGAAAATTTTGATGTTAGATGGTACGATGCTCTACTCCGGACAGCCCAGAGTATTTGTGCTGTAATTTTTTCATACGAACTCCAATTTTTATGAATTTTTATATCACTGGAAATCTGAGATCGAGATCCGAGTTGAATATTTTTCCAAAATAAAACCATAAATAGGTTAAAAATATAGAAAAAAATATGGATGAATAGTTCTCGAACATATCTAATGAAATCTTTAAGTTTCTCAAAGTTTTTTCACTTTTCTTTAAAGAGGTAAATTACAAGTGGCCTCTAGTATAAAAAAGAAGAAGAGTAAGAGAAGAATAAGAGGAACAAAAGAAAAGAAGAAAGAGAGAAGAGGGAAAAAGAAGCATAGAAGAGGCTTGGCATCCAGGGAGACTTGTAGAATGATAAAAATCCAACAAAAATGAGGTAATGTCATTTGACCTAAATCTTAGATTGAGTAGTTTTGTAGATTTAATGGTATATGAATGTTAGAAGCACATTAGGCATTGCATTTAGTGACATATAAGCATGAATATTGATTGTGTTAAGAAAGAACCAAATATTTAGAAAAAGTATTAAGCTAATTGGGATTATGAGATTAAAGAGCTAAGTGGAGTTTAAGAATATGGTTTAGCAAGTATTTACATTGAAGTTTAAAGAATTAATGAGTAGAAATTATTGTATGGAAGTATGGGATGAGTGTTGAGCAAACTAGGCATGAAAGGTTAAAATTAAGCCCTGAAATTGGTCTGATGTCATGACGTAAATCGTGCCCACAGGAATTTTCTCAAGAATGTTTCTGGAATCGTGTGCATCGTGATGGACAAGGCTCTACATCGCGACGCATATTGGATATTTTTCCATATATGTTTCTAGAATGGCGTGTGATGCGATGCGCGACCAAAATTTTCCCAAATCATTCTTAAATCATTCCGGCTTCACTACAACGTGTTAAATGCCACCCTAAGGGCCTCATATCAGTTCGTGTATACATCTTACATCATGATATAAGTACGATACGCTTTGAGATAATAATGAAAGTGCTTGAATGGATAAAAGTAGTTTAATTCGGAATATATTCCCCAGCCCACTTTCTAATCAAAGTTATCAATTAAAAGTCGTTGTAGGAACCATGATTCTTTCGATAAGAAAAGAAATACAAGTAGGATTCTAAATCAGTGAGTGGACACTATCCTTTTAAGTTGATTTTTATTATGTTATTTTTCATATCAGACTTATTTTTATGCACTTAAGGCGTTTGCCACTTTTATCAGAGTTTTTCGTGAAAACGTATGTTTTAAGAAAATTTTTAGAAAAAGTAACTTTAAAAGCTTAAGATTTATGATTTTCGAGGCATGGCACATGTAGAGGACTGGAGAGACGGGGATACTAACGTCCTCAAAATCCTAGTTCACGACTAGGGATGACAGATGCCCCTAGATCCTAGATTTAGAGCTTGGAGAGTAGCATAAATCTGCACCCCCAGTTCTAGTTCAATGGCTTGGGTGACGACAACACGATTTGATTTCTAAATATGAGTTTTAATATAGTATTTTAGATTTCATTTTTAAATCGTCCACTAACTTAGATCGTTCAAACAATCTAACCCCCACTCCCAGTTTATTTATTTTGCTAGTTTCTCGAAGGACGAGCTCAGGATGATGAATACTGATGGCAGTCACTAGGGAATTCGGTCCATCAGGTCAAGTCAGAAATAGAGTTCAATCAAGTCGAGTAAAGTCCAGTCTTAGATATTTGTACAATATAGTCAAGTACAAGTATTCATGTATAGAGTTGTAACATTTATGATATTGTCTGTTCGGTTGTATGTATATTATATTACGAGCTATATTACGGATTTGGGTATTAGTCCCATATATGAAATTATGTTGAAAAAGTATCAGTATTGTTTATAATTAGAAAGTTAGTGGCTTAGGGGGATAGTATGGCCTATTCCTTGCTGGTGGCATCTTCTAGTCTAGGAATGCTAAATTATTGCAGGTACTACATTTGAGGTTTTCGAGATAGATGTAATTACATGTTATTGTTAAAATTTTCAAGTCTAATGGTTGTCGTTGCAAGCCTGATGGTAAAGATTTCATATTATAAAATATTTCATGTTTATTGTAGGAAGTTGCATGTCTATTGGTATATATTACATATTAAATGATCTGTGGAGTTTTCGAGGCAGATGCAATTACATGTTATTACTAAAATTTCCAAGTCTAATGATTATCGTTGCAAGCCTAATGGTAAAGGTTTCATAGTATAAAATATTTCATGTTTATTGTTGGAAGTTGCATGTCTAATGGTATTTATTGTATATTCAATGATTATATTTATATGTGTGGTTTTCGAGGCAAATGCAATTGCATGTTATTGCTAAAATTTTCAAGTCTAATGGCTATCGTTGCAAGCCTAATGATAAAGATTTCATATTATAAAATATTTCATGTTTATTATTGGAAGTTGCATGTCTAATGGTATTTATTGCATATTCAATGATCATATTTACATGTGCGATTTTCGAGGCAGATGCAATTACATGTTATAGCTAAAATTTTCAAGTCTAATGGTTATCGTTGAAAGTCTAATGGTAAAGTTTTCATATTATAAAATATTTCATGTTTATTGCATGAAGTTGCATGTCTAATGGTATTTATTGCATGTATAATGATCATATTTACATGTGTGGTTTTCGAGACAGATGCAATTGCATATTATTGCTAAAATTTTCAAGTCTAATGGTTGTCGTTGCAAACCTAATGGTAAAGGTTTCATATTATAAAATATTTCATGTTTATTGTAGGAAGTTGCATGTCTAACGGTATATATTGCATATTCAATGGTCATATTTACATATGGGATTTTCGAGGCAAATGCAATTGCATGTTATTGCTAAAATTTTCAATTTTAATAGTTTCAGTTGCATTGTCATTGTTAAAGGTTCCATATTCAAAATATTAGATATTTATTGTTAAAAGTTTCATATTTTTTGCATATTGAATGGTGTTTGTTGCATGTTTCATGGTCGTTATCTAATTTTTGTATTTCAAGCTATAAAAATTTATTGCATGTTTTATGGTTGAAAGTTACATCTTAATGGTGAAATTACATATCAATGGTGTCAAGTTTCATGTATTAGTTATATCTAACTATTAATTTTTATTCAATATCATGTTTAATACTTCCATTCGATCTTCATTTCGTGTTTAATGGTTATAAGTAATACAAAAAGATGAACTATCACAATTGAATGAGCGCAAGTTAATAATGTTGATATCTACTTATAATTTTTGTTAATTACAAATGTTAATGAACATGTACATGAGTTTTATATTGTTTCCACTTAAAATTTTTATTCACTACAGCAGTAAATAAGCATGAACGGAGATTTCTTAATGTTGATATTTACTTAGAATTAGGTATGTCAATGGTTGGATATCCGACCATTTTAGACGAAATCGAAACAAAATACAATATATCAAACCGAAAAAATTTAATAGTTGGTATCCATATCCGAAACCGATTGAAAATTTGGATATCCGCAACCGACCGAAATAACCAAAAAATTGAAAAAAAAATGAATTTGAAAAATTAATCAATTATTCACTTATTTATTTATCCAAAATATTAAATTTGGTTATAATTAATAGTCTTTCGGATAATTACTAAAGTTAATGAGCATGAAGTAGAAATTTTAATTTTTTCATAATTTTTTTTTATTTAATATGAAAGCTAATAAGTATGAAATGAATTTTTATTAATTACATAAGATGAGCATTTTTTAATTATATGTATTGCCTTGTTAATTTTTGATTTACTTAATATAATTATCATTTACTCATAATGTAGATTATGTAATGGGCTTAAGATGGGCTTGTCAAATTGCATGCCAAAAGTCAAAAAGAAAAATGGGCCAAAGATGGGCATGTGAGATTATGATAATGAAAATGGGCCAAAGCATATTCAAGTATCAATCATAGACCTCCTATTATACTTATACTACTTCATCATAAATGGAAATTATGATTTGGTTATATTAAATTGAAGTTGACGTGTTTCACTGTGATGCATGCTAGAGTTATTCTTCACTAACCACCCCAAGCAAGAAAATTCATTCTAGGACCTATGTTCAGCTTGTTTGGTGTTTCTAGTTTTATCAGTGTTTCTGGTTTCATCAAAGTTCGGTGGTTCTGGTTTCATCAGCAAGCAAATCCCATCACTAGCTCTCACCCTAGTTTCATCAGCAAGCAAATTCCATCATCAGCTTGTTCAGTGTTTCTGGTTTCATCAGCAACTAATTTCCATCACCGACTTTCATTAACTTCCTCGGTATGATTTAAAAATGTATTTCAAATCTATTATATTTACGCAAGTCATTTTTTCGATGGTTTATTAAACTTAGAAATTTATCATAATTTTTTATTAAGTCGGATTATTTACTTGGAATATTTTTTTGCTTCAGCTGTAATGATGACTATAACATCAGATACTGGAAGTATTTCAGTTGGGGGTTCGACCTCAATGAAGATGATTCCAGCCAATATTTTAGGGATATATCAGCCACTCCAACAAATGCTAAAGACATCAGCAAGCTTCAACTTTCAAACAACACATGTAGAGATGAGTTCATTGGATCAATAAGTGTTGGTTCAGTATTTGATTCAGTTGAAGATGTTGAGGTATGGTATAAAAGCATTCTAATTCTGTTGGATTCTCCATTAAGAAATATGATATTCGTCGAGATAATAAAAGTAGAAAAATAACATTTCATTCTTGGGTTTTCTCTTGCCAGGCTATAGGTCAAAAAAATATTTGGAGCGAACTAATAGAGTGAGAGAACCCAATGGCATTACTCATAACGGTTGTCTAGCAAAACTCTGTATCAAATTTAATCATTCAAGAGAGAAATACATGGTTATAAAATTTATTGATGACCATAATCATATGTTGGCAACCCCATATAAGACACAATTTCTTCGTTCCCATAGACATATCAGTAATGCTGATTTTACACATCTTCAAGCATTCAACATGAAGAAGTTAAAGTCTTTCAATTCATGGATTTTAAATCTGACCAGGTGTGAGGTTTTCATAATATTGGGTTCGTGGGTAAAGATATGCAGAACAAATTTGATGCTAGTTGACGTGCAGATTTGTCAGAGACGGATTCAGAAGTCGCAATTGCTTATTTGTCTACAAAGGCCCATTCTGATCTTAGTGTGTATTTCGAATATATATTGAATGAGGATAATTTATTTGCGTAACTTATTATGGACTGACATTGTTCGATGACATGATTACGAATATTTTGGGGATGTTTTTGGCATTTGATATGACCTACAATAAAAATACATAGAACCTACCTTTAGTTGTGTTCGTTAGGGATAATCACCATCGAAGAACAACTATTTTCGGTTTTGCTTTACTCACTAATGAAACAGTTGACTCATATATTTGGCTGCTCCAAACATTCTTTACTGCAATACATAATAAACAACCTAAGTCAATCATAACTGATGGTGACAAGTCAATGTCAAAGGCAATTAAAACAGTGATGGGACGCTGGTTCACATCGTTTGTGCTGTTGGCATCTTCACAGGAATGCTCAAGAAAATATCAAAAAAGAAGAATTCACTAAAAAAAATTAGTTAATTGATGTTCAATCTGTTATCTATAGATGAATTTGAAAGACAATGGGCTGATTTAGTTTCTAAGTTGGGGTTGGGGAAAAATGCTTGGGCCGAAGCTTGCAAAATGGGCCAAAACTTATCTTAAAGGCATTTTATTTGGTGGAATGTTATCGATGTAAAGGTGTGAGAGTTTAAATTCATACTTGTCTCGTTTCCTTCAAGTTAAGTTGAAATTGAATGATTTTCTTCAATAAATATATCTTGTGTTGTACTATATACGGCATGAAGAAACAAAAGACGAGTTTTATTCGACTCATACTAGTCATGTATTAACGACACATCTGTATAGCCTAAAAAAACATTCTTCTGAAGTTTATACAAAGAATGTATTTCAATGGGTTATAGAAGAAATAGCTTATGAGGCAGCTTTAATTATGATCAATTGTGACAAGTCCAGTGATTCCAATATCTATATAATTACTAAGTTTCAACACTCGTGACTTAGATGGACAATTGTTTTTTATGCTAAAAGAGTGCACATGGTGTGTTCGTGTAAGATGTTAGAGTCTTCAT
>SKCR01031811.1:0-144469 GCA_019454045.1 Zanthoxylum bungeanum
TACGTGTGTGTTTTACGCCGGTCAAGTTTTTGGCGCCGTTGCCGGGGACTTATTTTATTTCTTTCTTTTATTTCAGGTGATTGAAAAATGGAACAATACTGGGAGATTGAGAGATCACGAGCTTTACTAGAAGATACACCCCAAATCTGGGAGCAACAGTCCGGTTTTCCGAGGCCTGTTGTCCAGCCCAATAATTATCACTGGATGCCAGAACCAAGCAATACCACATTTGCTCAACAAAACGCAATAAGGAGATGTGACATATGTAATGGTAACCACCATAGAGATTATTGCAAATACAACTACCATCCAGGGTGGCAGAGCTATCAAGATCCTTCATGGTATGAAGAGCCATCACATTTCACAGAACCACATTTTCCATCTTATCCACCATCTACCTATGATCTTCATCAACAACCAGAACCATCAGAAGAAGATCAGTTGTCAAACATGCTCGAAGATATGTTCAAGAAACGAAAAGAAAAGTTAGATGCAATTCTTGAAACAAGTCAGAATCAATTTGAAAGTATTCAGAGACAATCAGAATTCATTCAGAGGATGACATATCAAATGAGACAATTCACAGAAAACCAGAACTACATACCTCAAGAACCAGTTTCAGATGAAACTGATGAAGCATTCGAGTACCAATCATTTCACAATGACACTTCAACAGAGGAGGAGGCTGAGCAGTATCAACAACCAGAGGTATCAGTTCAGGAGCCCGAACCGGCAAAGTCTCAATTTGACTTTTATTATTCAGATTCTGACGAGGATGAAGCTGATCTATTTGTACCAACTGCACCAACAACGGAGGATCAAACTTTCAATCCTCAAAATGAAGATCTTGGAGCATGCTTTACCTTGATGTTTGAAGAAGATCTACATGAACCATCCATTCCAGTCGTATTAGAGGATGAAAACCTATTGTCAGAAAAATCTTTGCATCCTCAGGTTGACAATTTTGAAGCATGTATTTCACAGATGACAGATGAAGAGCTGAATACAAAAATTTTACAATACATCTGTGAAGAAAATATGGAGCAAGAAACAGAGCAAATGGAAGAGCAAATGTCTGACCTTAATAAAGATCCAGAGCATTCAGGAGAAACATCGCTGTTTTGGGGAGTACAAATCAAAGATATCGCCCAGAAGCTTGACAGAATGGAACTCCCATTCCAAGTCAAGCACCATATGAGACCTCCTGATTTTCTTTCTTTCTTTGCAGGAATCACTGGAACAACAAGGAGCAAAAAGGTGGCACGAGCACTGAATAGAACAAAATTCTTTTTGCCACTTTACCGTTGGAAGAGACCCTTCAAAAGCAACGCTCACGGGATTGTCTTTAATCGGACATCCAAAACGACATTGAAACCTCCTTAACAGATGAATTTTAGTCACGTCTGGCTGAAGACGAAAAATTTAGCGCTAGCAGTGAGGCAACCCATGCAATTTGTTGTAATTTTTGTTTTCATATTTTGTGTATACATGTTGTAGAGTTTTTAATTTTGTGTGTTATTTTTATAGGGAAAATCACAAACGAAGCATTTTAAGACAGAAGGAATGGTGTTTGGCAATCAAAGATGAGAAACAATTCATTAGCGGTGGCTGAGTAAGGAATAAAATCTGGAGACGCATCCTAATGAATTTATACTAAGCGAGTGGCGTATTGCGTACACAATTCTGTTGCCTTAATTATTGCTTTGATTCGCTTTTCTGTTGTAATTATCTTTATTTTCGTAGATAGGATCCAGACTTTTTGACCTTTCAAGATTTCTTTTGTTGTTTAGCTAACAATCGTCCTTTGGAAGATATTAGTGCTATTATTACTCACCCTTTTTCAGGTACTATAAATTCAGCCCGTCATTGCACTTTTGAAGGCATCCAGAGTTGAGAAAGAAATACATAAAAAATGGAAGCCACTTCAAGAAGACGAGTTGAAAACATCTGTGTGTTTTGTGGTAGTAGTGTTGGAACTAAACCACAATACGTAGAAGCAGCACAGGAATTGGGTCGAGTCTTAGCTGCAAGGAATATGCACTTAATATATGGCGGAGGAAATCTCGGACTTATGGGGATCGTTTCAAAGGCTGTACAGGAATGAGGCAGTCATGTTTTGGGAATCATCCTAAAACCCTTGGCAAAAGCAAATCTTAATGGATCATCAAACGGAGAGGAACTTATCGTGCCAGGTATGTCTGAACGACTGGTAGAAATGATTAACCGTGCTGATGCTTTTATCGCTTTGCCAGGTGGCTTGGGCATATTGGAGGAAATTTTTATAGTTCTATCTTGGGCGAACCTGAACATACACCAGAAACCGCTTGGACTGTTTAATGTTGATGGATTTTATGATTTTCTTTGTGTGTTTCTTGATGATGCCCGGAGAAATGGGTTCGTGTCAAAACCTTTGAAAGAACTCATCTTCACTGCCAGAACTGCTCCGGATCTAATAGACCAACTCATAGCCTATAAACCACAAGTTGACCCTATCCTTTCAAAGATAAATTAGTCCAAGGACGATCGTGGTAAGAGGCGTCGGATTAATCTGGATCTTAACTTTTAATTTCCTGTAGATTTCAGCTAACCATGTACGACCTTCTTAACTCTCCTTTTACTGTTTAAGACATTGGGGACAATGTCTCATTTAGGTTTGGGGGAGGGAATTAGTTGATCAGTACCTTATTTTTAGTTTATGTGTTATTTTTATTTTTAGTCCAAAATTTTTCGAAAAATACAAAAAAATTGGAAAATTTTCAAAAATTACAAAAATATTTTGCATTTTTATTTGACTAAAAAGGTGAAATTGGTAAGAGATAGCTGAGTAAGGAGTTTCCACTCCTGAGACGTATCTCAAACCTATTTCGAAACAAGTTAATTTTTGTTTATTTCATTTTGAATTATTTAATTTGTGAATTCTCCTTAAAACGAACTAAAATGGATCTTCATATGCTTAGTTGACAGATATTATAAACAAATATAGTAACATACGGACATGAGCTAAAATTGAAAAGTTTGTAATATTCAGTGCTCTAGTTTAATTGGAGGAAACATCTCAAAAAGCAATGGAGTAAAAAAAAAAAACGTCTGAGATCCGAGTTATTAAATCTGTAAGGGTGTTTTAACACCTAGTGCCCTAAAGCCAACTGGTTTGGGAGTCACTGGCCCAAAACTCGTTACATGGATCGAAGATGCTGCAAAAATATATATATCTGAAGTCTGAGTAATTAAGTCTGTAGGGGTGTCTTAACACCTGGTGCCCTAAAGCCAACTGGTTTGGGAGTCACCGACCCAACACTCGCTACATAGACGGAAGGTATTGTATATAAATAAATAATAGAAAAAAATCAAAGAAAAAATCAAAAAAATCAAAAAAATACAAAAAGGTGTGAAATCTGATAGAACTTTAGGACAAAAATATTACTCTCTTATCAACTGCACTTATGACTGTTGTGGGCAAAAATAAGTTGTTTAATATTTTGTTGGCTATGTATATGAATAATGGTAAAATAATCGGAGAATTTACTTATTCAGTAATTTAGAATAAAACAAAACAACTAGTAACTTGGAGTAGAAGTTTCACCTGATTAGTCACTAACATCTTTATTCTCTTTTCGCTTGTCTTTTTGCTTTTGTGTGCATTAGTTTTACTACCTTTTTACTTTTGTAAATTGTTTGTGGGTATCATTGATGTAAACCCTCACGACACTACAACTCGTCCACTAGGGACACCTAGGGGTTTAAAGGCTTGTTGCATACGCTAAATGCAACCGTGATCCCTACGAAAGTGGCTTAGTTAATTTATTTATGTTATTTTATATTTTGCTCGAGGACTAGCAAAATGTTAGGTTTGGGGGTGTGATGAGTGGTAAATCTATCAATTTCCCACTCATTTAACCTAATATTTTGTATAGTTTCTTGAGTTTTGTGAATATTTTGATGTGTTTTGTGTTATTTTGTAGATAAATAAAGTTTCAAGACATTTTGGAGTGATTTGGGCCAAAACAGTGAAAATTGGAAGAAAATGGTATTTTGGTAAATTCCCGCGTTGCGATGCCAAGACCTTCAGCGTCGCGACGCCTAACGTGCGCCGAACAGTGCTAAAGTGCGCCGGGTCCACGTGTCAGAATCTGAGAAAAGTTTGACTTTGCTAACGTGCGCCGTGCCACATGTCACCATCACAGCCGATCTGCTAACAGGCGCCGTGCCACGTGTTAGCGTCCTACGGTGCCGACAGTCATCATCGCCACGTGTGCCACGTGTCACTCCACGTCATTGCCACATCATCAGCCACATCACCAGGTTGACCAAGTCAAACTGCCACCTCACCGCCACGTCATCATCAGCCAATCAGGAAGTGACACGTGTCGCAATCATACGGTGCCGACAGTCTCCTTCCCACGTGTCACCACGTCACAGCACATCACCACCACGTCACCGCCACGTCAGCATCAATATTGAGTATCTAATCCTTATCTGACACGTGGCGGATAAGAATCTCATCGACCAATCAGAAGCCGCCACGTGTCACAATAATTGAAGCCCAACCACCTCGCCATGTGTCACCTTATCAGCTTATCCAGAATCTGCAAACCGACGAACCATAGCGTGCCACGTCGACAGAAACTGGCGTAGCGACGCCAAAGGCCTTGGCGTCGCGACGCTGGAAGCCTACTAGGGCCTACAAATAGAGCTTCAAATTTCAGTTTTAGTTGCACCACTCTCTCTTATCTCTTTGATGTAAAGAGAGAGTTTATCTCTCTAGTTTCTTTTAGTTTTTAGTTTTTTTTTTAGTTTTTAGTTTTGTAAATAATTTTAATTACATTTTGTTAATATAGTAATTTACTTTTTTACTTTTTACAGTTTTTACTATTCACCATGAGGAGGTAATTCCCCAGCTAGGGTGAAAGGTAATTCTTTTACTGTTACTATTTAGATTAATCTCCCTTAAAAATAATCTATTCACTATTAAAATATTGACTTAAAAAGGATATCGCCAGATTGGTCGGTTGGTAATTCATTTTAATTTGGTTTAAACCTGACTAATAAAGGATACCGCCAGATTGGTCGGTTGGTAATATTATCACAAGTTTATATATTATTTTATGGGAGATATCTAAAATAGTAAATAGTAAAAGTAATTCTTTTTACCTTAGCATTTTTTTATTTTATTTTACTTTTCAGCTTTTACTTTATGTCTTTTACTTTTCAATATTTTTACTTTAAGTCTTTTACTTTTAAGTTTTTACTAGACCTAGTTATGTGTTAGTTATCTGGGGTTGTGATGAATTCTAATATCACCGGTTTATAAGAGGTTATTTTATAGTTGGGTAATTTAAGGTTTACTTATTAAGTCTTAAGCTTAATGCTTCTTGTTGTCTGATCACCAATAAGATTGATGTGGTAAATCTAAAATGAACTAGACATAGGGATTTTAGGTTTCAGCCTTAGACTTAATAGCCCACGATCTTCCTTGAGGATAGATAACCCTTTAATAGATTTCCTTACAGGATAGACATATAGCTGTCGGGCGGGGGTAGCCATAATTGGAACTTAAACTTAATGAATCCAGATAATTTGGTTGACATAGACATATGGTTCAATTGGGTTAAACTGGGTATTTGCGTCTGACCATCGACATAGGCTTTTGCATAATTTAGTGTTCCAGGTTAGTAAACTGATTTATTACACAAACATAAAATAATCACTTCATCTTTTAAAAGATATTAGAAGGATTCACAACCCTAGATCTTTGTGTCTTTTGTTATTTTCTTAGTATTTTCTTTTGTCTTTTTATTTATTTAGCAAATCTACAATCAACCAAATCAATCAAGCAATCATTCTCTTCACCCTCAATTAGATATTTGTAAATAAATAGATTCAATAATTAATAACAACAGTAGGAATTAAGTCCTCGTGGGATCGATATTTTTATACTACTTGAACGATACGTGCGCTTGCGTTATACGTGCGTGTTTACGCCGGTCATGCATCCTTCTTTACATTCTTATGGCTTTTCTTTATTACTCCATTGATAACTTTCTTAAAATCTTATTGTCTGGTTTCATAGCTCGTTTATTCTTCTGGTATTAGATCGATATAACCTCAAGAAGATTTCTTAACTTGTATGTAGAGTATAATTATTCTCATAAGAAATGTTATTCAAATGATCTAGGAAAGCTTACTAACATATCTATGAAAATTTGAGGACGTACTCGAGGATCAGATACTGGAGAGGTATTGCCTCGCATACGAGTATCCCAGACATACTACGTATACCAGACCCCACCACTCTGCCCACTGCAGTCACAGACTCCCTAGACTATGCTCTGATATCATCTTTGTAACATCTCCAATCTGGGAGATGTCACCGGCAGGGGATAGCCGTACTAACCCCATAAGCCTCTGACTATCTATCCATAAATAGATACTAATACACTTTTCTCTATTCGACTATATTTTGTATGGGACCGTAGCCCAACTCAAAAACATAGAAACAAACTCAATATTAACTATCGTACTTAGTAACAATTGTTTGTACAATGACTACACACAATCCATAACTAATGCAAAACTCATACTTGACTCTAACATGACTCTTGCTCTATCTTTGACTCGTACTGGTGGACTTCATCCCTAGTGACTGCATCAGTATCCGTCCTCCCGAGCTCGCCCTCCGAGAGTACATACAAAACAAGGAAACTGGGAGGGGGTTAGATCGTTAATGATCTAAGTGAGTGGACTATAAAACTGAAATGCTACAATAAAATCATCTGGATCTGAAATGAAAGTTTTAGAAATAACATTACATAAAAACTTTTTTTTGTAAACCTCTTCTGTAATCTCTTTTATAAAACTTTTTTTTTTCTGAAATCTGCTTTTGTAAACCGTTTCTGAAAATCTGATAATTAAAACTCTTTTCTGAAAATCTGTTATCTGAAAACTGGTCAGTATCTAAAAACTTGACGTATGAGGGCGTTATGTATCGTTGTCCCCTTATACTCCTAACTGGAGCCAGCAATGCAAATCCATGACTTTGGGACGTTACGTATCGCCGTCCCCCAAAGCATGCCACTACTGTCCCTGAAACTTGTGGTCTTGGGGCGTTACGTATCGCCATCCACCAAGCCACAACTAGAACTGGGGGTGCGGATCTATGCTACCCACCAAGCTCTGAAACTAGGGTCTAAGGGCATTACATATCGTCGTCCCCTCAGTCCTCTACATGTGCACAAGTCTCTGTCCATCAATTCCAAACTGTAACAAGTTGCATACTTAGGGTGGGTTTTTCCCTCATGCCCCGAAAAATATAAAAATCATACTTTGAAATCTCAAACTGTATAAAATATTTTCTTCTCTAAATCATCATCATAAGAATATCAATTGTATTAAAATTTCCTGCTAACGCCCTATAGCGTAAAAGTAAGTCTGTCATTAAAGAAATAAAATGAAAAATCAATTTAAAGAAGAAGTGTCCACTCACTTTTAGGAAGTCTGGCTGGTACTGGATCATTTATCAAAGAGAATTTCGATTCCTGTGGATAATTAGGATCGGGAACTTGATTAGCATATATGTAGTAAAATAAACCTCGATTCTTAACTAAGCTTAATGATGCATCAATATGTGTTACATATGAGGCTTATTATGATCATATTATGATATAAGATATGTATACGAACTGATACAAGACCCTAAGGGTGGTCTCTAACATACTAGGGTGGAACTGGGGTGGTTTAAACTGATTCTGGAAAATTCTGTGAAACGCGTTGCGACGTAAACCCTTGCGCGTCACGACGCACGGCGTCCAGAAGCATGCCAACATTTTCTTCATGCGTGTCACGACGCAAGGCTCTTTAGGGTCGCGACACGACCTGATTTTCCAGGATTATGTTTTGCTTCTCAAAGTTCATCCAATGCACACAACATCCAATTACACTTCATATTAACACATCCATACTAAAAACCAATACACAATACATCATATAACACCCAATTTCACATCTATTAAACCACCAATTCATCAACAACTCATCTTTTAATCT
This sequence comes from Zanthoxylum bungeanum, assembly GCA_019454045.1. Taxonomy (NCBI): domain Eukaryota; kingdom Viridiplantae; phylum Streptophyta; class Magnoliopsida; order Sapindales; family Rutaceae; genus Zanthoxylum; species Zanthoxylum bungeanum. The sequence continues at coordinate 8,044 of SKCR01031811.1, forward strand.
ATCTTATACACTTCCCAAAATTACACTCAAAGATCCACAAGTTGGGATTTATCAAAATTCCTATTGTCTTAATACCAAAAACCATACTACCATCAATATAATCAAGCTCTCATCATAATACAAATATTAGCTCTTCAAAACTTAAAATTTCTCAATATAGGTCATGGATTTCTTACCTTTTTCTCTTGAATTTCTTCCATTCTTCAAGCTCTCAATGATTATCAAGCTCCTTCTTATCTTATGGAGTTTTGATTTATGCCATCTTTTTTTTTCTTCTTCTTATTTCTCTTCTCTCTTCTTCCTTTTCTCTCCACTTCGTTTCTTCTTCTTATTCTTTCTTTCCCAATTTTTTTTTTTGCAAAAAGTATCCTAATATATATAGTGGGGGACCCATTTGATAATTTTACAATATTTTAGTTTGAAAAAATTAGAAAATTAGAGAGAATTGTGGAAATTTCTAGATGGGTTCGGATTTACTATTCATCCAAAATTTTGGGTCTGATTTTTGACTCTCTTCTGGTCCGATTTTGGAAACATGACAAACGTAAAAGTTGTAGGTCTAGATCTTAGCTTTCCGACGATATAAAATTAATAGAAAGAGGAGTTCATATGAGAAAGTTACGAGTTAAAAACCCTAAGTTGTCCGGTAGTAAAATATCATACAATTCGGTATCGGAATTTCGAGGAGTATCGATTGTCCCCCAAGGTCACTTCATGAATGCGTACATGTTCAACATAATTTATATTATGAGTATTCATCTCAAAATGAAACGGTACTCGAATTATTGGTCGAAAAGGTTACCGGTCGTTACATGGATTAAGGGGATTCAAGTTCCAGATGAAATAAGACGCAAAGATCTACAACTTTGATGTTCATAAGATTTTCGAATTCTGAAGTTTTCAAGGCCGAAATTGATGAAAATTCCAAAATGTGTTATATGTAATATTTAAAGACAAAAAACAAGAAAAAACAACAAAACATAAATAATAAAAAAATTTAAAAAAAAAAAAAAGTTGGGAATTGACATCCACCTTTCGGTGTCAATTCCCACTCATTTTTTAATTTGCAAATTGCATGGGACGGTACTGACCCCTCTAATATAAATATAGGTTCTCAGCACCTTAAGAAATCAGCCCGGATTCCATAGTTTTCTCTTAAAATTGTGTGTTTTATTTTTTAAAAGCTTTCTTGTAATTTCTTTTATTTCAGTAATAAAATTATGTGTGTTTTTGTTAAAATATAAGTAGCTAATTCCTTTTTCTTGGGGTAATGAGAGAAGCTTTTAATATGAAAATTTAGATTAATCTCACTTATATTATAATATATAAATTGTAATCTAGTGATTAATATTTAATTTAATTTTGGATTAATTATTGACAAACTTTGTTACCGCCTCCATGACTGGTTTTATTTATTTGACATAATTGAGTACCTAACTGGACTTATTATAGAAAAAAGTTATCACCGCCTTCATGGCTAGTTTTATATGTTTTGGCATAATTAATTCCTGAAATAAATTAATTGGGTAATAATGACAATTTATATATTATAAAAAGTGTGATTTATAAATTTGAAATATTAAAAATGGATCCCATAACCTCAGTATTTTATTTTATTGTTGCAGTTTAATTAAAAAAATTCTCCAATCACTTCAAACAAATCAAGCCTTTTTATTTTTATTCAAATTATTATTTTATTTTACTAAATCTATTCCATGTGGATCGACCCTGGTCTTACCGGGTTATTTTATTACTTCAACACTCTTATAATTGGGAGTAAAGAATCATTTTTTGAGCATGTCAATTTTTTATTTTCTGTAAATACAATGCCTTGGTATGCTAATATTGTAAACTTTTTTGCTACGAGAAAAATACCACCAAATTGGAGACAAGAAGAAATTTTGACTAAAGTCAAAGATTCTACTAGGACGATCCATATCTGTTCAAGTACTACTGCCCTGAACAAACTTTTCGAGGATGCATACCGGATAATGAGATAAGTGGTGTTATTCAATTTTGTCATTTAGAAGCATGTGGAGGTCACATCTCATCTAAGAAAACCGTTGCAAAAATCTTGCAGGGTGGATTTTATTGGCTCGCCATTTTTTAAGATACATATGCTTTCTATAAAACTTGTGAAAAGTGACAAAAGTTGGGATCCATTTTAAAAAGACACATGATTCCTTTAAATCTCATCCTTGTTATCGAAATCTTTTGATTGTTGGGAATAAATTTCATGGGTCCATTTTCACTGTAATTTGGATTTTTATATATTTTAGTTGCAGTCGATTATGTCTCAAAATAGGTTAAGGCGATTCCTTATCGAAACAATGATCACAAAACTGTGATTAAATTTTAAAAAGAAAATATTTGAAGTCGATTTGGAATCCCTCGGGCCATTATAAGTGATGGAGGTAAGAACTTTTGTAACAGGTCTTTTGAGTCCTTAATAAAAAAGTACGGAGTTACACATCAAGTTTCCACCTCTTATCACCCTCAGACAAATGGTTAAGTTGAACTAGCAAATAGGGAAATCAAATAAATTTTGGAAAAAAGGTCAACCCAAATCGCAAAGATTGGTCTCTTTGACTGATTGATGCACTTTGGGCATACCGAACAGTTTTCAAAACATCTTTGGAAATGTCTCCCTATCATATAGTTTATAGAAAGCCTTGTTATTTGCCTATAAAACTTGAGCATAAGGCATATTGGGCTATTAAAGCATTCAATTCAAACCTTGAAAATACCAGTCATGAACGTAAACGGTGATTAAATAAAGTTGAAGAGTTAAGGAATGATTCATAAGAGAATGCGAAAATTATTAAAGCTAAAACTAAGGTCTTTCATGATAGTCGAATTTTACGAAAAAAATTTGAAATTGGTCAAAAAGTTTTGCTTTATAAATCTCATCTTCATTTATTTCCTAGAAAATTGAAATCCAAATGGAGTGGCCCATTTATTGTGAAGCACGTTTACCCATATGGAGCTATTGACATTAAGAATCCTAGTGATGAAGATGTATTTAAAGTGAATGGATAATGTCTAAAATCATTTTTAGAGTGTTCAAATTTTCAAGAATCTCTTTCCCTATCGAACTCATCGTACTCTGATTGATGTATTTTATTTTATTTTATTTTATATTTGTCTAATTTCCAATTTTTCTTTAGTTTTGTAGCCTTTTTTTTTCAAAATCTTACACCTCGGTTTCCTAAAATTACTGATACCCTACAATCAAGGCATGGAAGAAACTCATACAAAATTTACAAAGCACGCACCGAAAGAATGAGGTTTCTTATGATCAATGGTATTCCTAGTGATATTCGTTGGGTAATTGAAGTAAGAGTTCTCTTTTTCGATTTACTTTTAGTATTTCTTGATGACGCCAAAAGAATCGAGTTCATTTCGAAATCGATAAAAGATATCATCCTAACTGTAAGAAAAGCTGATGAATTAATTGACCAACTCTTAGCTTATGAACCAAAAATCGACCACATTCTTTCCAAGTTGAACTGGTCTGATAACGATCGTGGCAAGAAGCGTAGAGTGGACTTGAATCTTAATCTGTAATTTCTTTCTTTTAAATAGTCGTAGATTCAATTGTCAATTCCACACTAACCAGATGATATCCTCTAAACTCTACTTCTTGTTCAGACATTGGGGACAATGTCTCAATTTGGTTGGGGGAGGGGATAGTTGACTAGATAGTTTTTGTTTTACGTTTCATTATTGTGTTTTTCTTTTAAAACGAGGGGATAGTTGACTAGATAGTTTTTGTTTTACGTTTCATTATTGTGTTTTTCTTTTAAAACAAATTTTGTTTTTTTTTTGTTGTTTTATGTAAACAAATAATATTTTATGTTGTTTTTTTCTTTGTTGTTATTTTGTGTTGATTTTCTCTTGAGTTTTTTTTTTTTTAAAAAAAAAAAAAAGAAAAACTACACACAAACCAATAATAAATTTTTGACTAACTAATGAAATTGTTGTACAGAGATGGCAGTGTAAGGATTTTTCGCTCCTGAGACGCATCTCAATGTAATTCGTAACAAGTTATTTTTGCTCATTTCTTTTTGAATCATTTAAATTTTTGAATTATCCATAATATTGATTAAATTTGATATTCAGATGCTCATATGACAGATATTATCAACATACACGGTAACATATGATCATGAGTTGTAAGTGAAAATTTTATAATATTCAGTTCTCTAGTTTGTTGGAGATAACACTTAAAGGCAGTAGAATTTGTGTTTTTATTTAAAAAAAAAACTAACCATGTTTTTAGTTAGTAACCGAACATCTTACCTCAGTAAGCAGTGATTGTTCACGTAAACGGTCTATGTTGAGTTAGTTTTTTTTTTTTTAAAAAAAATAATTTTCAAGCTTTTACTTAGTAACCGGACATGTTACCTTAGTAAACAGTGATTGTTTGAGTAAAAAGGTAGAGCTTGAGTTTGTAAAAAAAATGTAAATAAGTTCGATTTCGTAGCCTCTCTAACTCGAGCAATTAAGTCTGTATGGGTATTTTAACACTTAGTTCCCTAAAGCCAACTGGTGTGGGAGTCACTGGCCCAAATGTAGTTACATGGGTTAAAGCAAAAGCTTAAAGAGATCAGACACTTCTTCTTTTAATATCTGAGATCCGAGCAATTAGGTCTATAGGGATGTCTTAACACTTGGTGCCCTAAAGCCAACTGGTTTGGAAGTCACTGGCTCAAGGCTCGTTACAATGATTAAAGATGTATTATTATTTAAAAATAACTATTTTGTATTTATAAATTAACTCTTATTGCCAAAAGGTGTGAATTTTGATATAACTATAGGATAAAAATATTACTCTATTTTTAACAAGACATGTGATTATTGTGAGCACAATGAATTGATTGATACTTTCTCTTATGAGTGTATGGAAGAATGGTAGAATGTACATGTTGCTTATTTGATAATTTAGAAAGAAATGAAATAATTACTAACTTGGATAAGAATTTGTCTTTTTAGTTTTCTCTTAAATTACTATAGATTAGTAATAAACTAGTAGGGCTGATGAACACAAAAAATTACACATTTAGTAAAAGAAATATTAATTATTTTACAGTTATAGTTTCATTAATCCCCTCAATTTAGCAATTTAGTAAAATTACAATTAAATTTATGTTTTATATATTTATTGTGATTTTTATTTATTATGTAGGTGAAATAATACTTTGGATGCATAACTAGAAAAATGGACATGACATTTGGATTTTGGAGGCCAAAAACTTAAAAAGACATTATAATAGTGTACAATTTCTGAAATGCCAACTTTACGTAATTTTCGTATTTTGGCCATAACGGTTTACTCCGATATCAGAATTGGGCGATTCTAGTTCCAAATGAAAGAAGACTCAAATATCTACAATTTTACCATTACAAGATTTTCTAATTCTGAAGTTTTCAAGGCCGAAATTAATGAAAAATCCAAAGTGTGTTATATGTAATTATTAAAGTCAAAACAAAAACCAAAAAATTAAAAATTAAAAGTTGGGAGATGACAATCCACCTTTCGTTGGATTGTCAACTCCCACCAAACATGCAAACTTGCATGTTTGGTGGAGGGTTCATTTTTGGTGGAGGGTGCCGAGTTCTCTACTATAAATAGAGGTGCTCAACACCTCATTTTCTTCAATCTAATTTTCAGAATTCTCTCTGAAAATTTATAGAGTTTCAGCTCTTGGGTGTTTTTTTAAAGCTTTCCTGTAATTTCTTTTTCTTAAAGTAATAAAATTATGAGTGTTTTTATTCAAATCATGAGTTGCTAATTTCATCCTACTGGGGTAAATGGTGAAACTTTTAATATGAAAATATAGATTAATCTTATTTACATTATAATACATAAATTGTAATCTAATGATTAATATTTAATTTAAATCTGGATTAATTATTGACAAACTTTGTTACCGCCTATATGGCTGGTTTTATTTATTTGGCATAATTGAGTACCTAACTGGACTTGTTATAGATAAAAATTATCACCGCCTTTATGGCTGGTTGTATTTATTTTGTCATAAGTAATTCATGAAATAAATTAACTAGGTAAAATTGACAATTTATATATTATAAAAAGTAAGATTTCTAAATTTGAAATATTAAAAGTGGATCCCCTAGCCCCAACATTTTATTTTATTGTTGCAGTCTAATTTAAAATTTTCAATCACTTCAAACAATGCACTCTTTTTATTTTTACTCGATTTATTATTTTATCTTAATAAATCTATTCTCTATGGATCGACTCCGGACTTGCAAGGTTATTTTATTACTTCGACACTCTTATATTTGGGAGTAAATAACCACTTTGTGAGTATGTCACGCAGCGTCCCCCACTACATGAGCAACTTTGAACAGAGGCCTCGGTTTTAGAGCCGGTTTCCTCGGGTTTGTAGGCTTGAAATCAACCGACTTCATCGCGTCGAGTATCAGACCTTGGCTTTTCCTTTCCCGATCTTCTGACCTCACTTTACGAGGTTTTATTTTCCTAGCCATTTGTTCCATTTCTATAGAAACCAGCGTCTTACCACTGACAATATATTCTTTCATTTGACTAGCCCCCACCTATATCTGTTATCCCGTCATTTTCTCTTCCAACTTTTCAATTCTCTCTATCATGGCCTCTAGGTGTTAATGATATTTTCTCATGATATATTTTGATGATGCAACACTTGAAGTCTTCGACGCACATTAACGAGATATTACAAAAAGATGTTGAAGTACGTTGGTGGTGAAAAGTGTGAATGTGGAGACTAGCGGCAAAACGAAGAAAATCTTGCTTAGTCTTAACTTAGAGCTTTATATATAATATGAATTGTTTATTTAAGTACCTAAGCTCAAAGGACACATGCACATTTATATAGATACATTAGAGTCATGTCCAAAATATTTTAAACCTTCAAATCCTGCATTTTGTATTGAGACAGACATAAATGTACCATATCGGTCACCATACCGGTGGACCTGCTCTGTTTGCAAGCTCTCTGGAACCAGCACATCTGTACCGTCCTACCATACCGATCTTCCTGGAAATTACATAAGCCACTGGAACCGGCTTGCATCATATCGGTTACCATATCAGTGAGCCTAACCTTTACATGCTTACTGGAACTGGCATGGACCATACCGGTCCATATACCGGTGTCCATATCGGTGAGCCCTATGTTTTTGCATGCTCACTGGAATCGGTGAGGACCATACCAGTCCACATATTGGTGACCATACCGGTCCTAGTGGATATATACAAACGGTAAGATATCCGTTGAGAGTCGTTGCTTTGCCAGACCGGCATACCGGTGTCTAGAGACTGGCATACCGGTCTCAGACAACCAAGTTGGGGTAGTTTTCATTTTACTATAAATTGAGCCCCAATTTCAAATTTCAACTGATCTTCAACCTTCATACATATTCTTCTAAGGCAAAAGAAAGAGAGTTTTCAAAACCTCTGTGTTAATACATTCTCATACATCAAGCTCACACACTACACTTTCATATTCATAAGTAGTGAGCTTAGAACACTTGGGTAAGCAAATCACACATAAAATCTTAATTATCTTTGTGATTACCCAAGTGAAGTTGTAAATCTTTTATTCAAACGCTTGTGAGGTTTGTGAGTGAGGCGATATTTAAAACTCATTGTATAGGTTTTTGAGTGAGCCTATATTTAAAACTCATTGTAGAGGTTTTTGAGTGAGCCTATATCTAAAACTCATTGTAAATCGACCTAAGCTAAATTGATAAAACAAGATAAAATCGGTAAAGATTTTAAATTCCACATTATTAGATAATAACCTGATTCACCCCCTCTTGGATATATAGAGTTTGTTTGTTGTATGCTTGTAGGTAATTTCACAAGGAAAGTGAAAGTTCTATCTTTTTCTATCTGCAAGTTCTCCTCCATTTTCTCCATCCTCCCTACCATTGAGGCCTCTATAGCTCTATGATTTTCATCTCTTGCATTCGTTTCAGTGTGTTTGTCATTTTTCATACTGCTCCCCACAAAGACGCCAATTGTTGACGATTGTTTTTTATTCCAAGGGTAATTTGGGAAATCAACCCCTTGGACAAACCTCCCTCACCAGTAAATTTATTTGGTTAGTATGGAACCAAAAAAGACTTAGTAAGCAGACAGATAATCAGAGAGACAATGATTTACATGATTTGGCGGAGAGTGGCTCCAACCTACGTCCACGAGAGTAAGGGGTATTTTATTACTGATCGGGGTCAAGACTGACCCAAGTTACAAGTGGTGTAATGAGTTTACAAAGTGTACAACACTTCAGGTTATATGAAAAGTCTGGTACAAATCTCTCAAGTGATCGGGAACCGACCATAAATTCTCTCTCTATCACTAGTTTAGAAGCTCTTAGCTATTTTACAAGTTGTGTGATGTGAAAATTGATATCCTTAAGTCTAATTCTTCAACCCCTTTATATAGGCTTGCAAATTCACTATTCTACTGCCCATGACGTCTGCTCATGTCACTACCATCATTGTAGTAACAACTCTCCTCAACTACCCACAATTTGGACAAACAGAATAGCCCATTTTAGTATCACTGCACTGGCCTATGGCGGTCTCTGGAGGTTTATGGCGACTCTGCTCTGCCACTGCACCGCCCTATGGCGACTGACAATGGCTACTTCCAATAAGAACCGTTATTTTTCCCACAATCATCATTAGCCTTCCAAAAGCTCATCCTTTCAACTAGGGCATACGTCACATGACTTCAAGCAGACTATATGGTCCCAACTTTGTTCCTCGAGTCGGCACATCAAGGTGAATGATGCTTGGTCAAACTTCTTGGCTTCTCAAACCAAGTCGGGTTCACAAATAATGATATCCTCGGGTCGGCTTCCACAAATACTCAAATGCTTTCAAATCTAACACTTCTTCTCTAAGTCGGGTCGGTATCCTAACTTACTTCATCATCAGCACGTTCTACTCTCGGGAAAACTCATTTGTATAGTGGGGTCAGACCTCTTTGTTTGGCTTCATCATCAGCAAACTAAGGCAAGCTGGATATGTATGATTAATTCATTCATAATTAATTGTGCTTCAAATCATGAATAAATAATGACAGGTGTATATTTAAATGACTCATTTTAGATATACAAAAAATAATAATAATAATAATAAAAATCAAGTGTTATAATAAGTATATATCCAAATCACACATCTAAAGACACACCATAAATATAAAGTGTCGTTTGAATGTACACTTTTTATTATTGAATAAAAAAAAATTAGATTTTATGTTTTGAATGTGTCATTTGAATGTACACATATGAACGCTGTTTATGAATTGCAAGGCAAAGAAAATCAAAATATCACCTGCCATGAAGATTTTCTAGGAATTTTCTAGAAGTAGAAAGCAAAGCATTGAGAACAAAACAGAATAAAGAAACCGAAGTTGTTTCATTCAATTAATTTCATGAATCATGAGTTTCTTTAAGGTAATGAACATATACCGCTTTGCATGGGATTGGCATGCGATTGTTATTAAATCTACACGTGCTTAATGGTCCCCCACTCCTTCAATATGAGCATGAAATTAACACCATAATGACTTTGAGATCTCACTACAATATTATTGATTTTTAACGTCAAAAATTTCATTATTAAAAGTCAACATTTCATCGCTAAAGGTCTTCCACGTCGAAGTAAAATTTTGATGCGAAAGCTTGATCGAGAAAGATATTTAGCGTCAAAAACCGATTTTGACGTTAAAAATATATATTCAGCGACGAAATATTTTGTCGCTAAAAGTACTTATCATTAGCGTCGAAATAGGTTTTTGACGCTAAATACCTTCCTTGACCGAACTTTTAGATCAAAATTTTACTTCTACGCAGAAGACATTTAACGACGAAACGTTTCGACGCTAAATGTGAAAATAATAAAATAATAAAATAAAAAATTCATTATAATTAGTTTTAAAAACTAATTATAACAAATTGACATTACAAATTAATTTTAAGCTAAAATTCATGACAAAAGTAATTAAATTTTTAGAAAACATAAGAACATCATTACAAATTTGTTATAAAAAATTATAACAATAATATATTTATTGATATAAAAAGAATTATAAAATTTATTACAACAAACAAACATAAAATAATAAACAAAATGATAAACTATAATTCTATGTTTTCTTCATCTTCACATGTCTTTAAAGCAAACTGTAATGGGGATATATTATATTACCTTCCACATACAAACCATCGTGAAATGCATGTATGAACAAATCTAAGATGCATGTATGAACAACAGAGACATAAATAACTTTTATTGATCAAAAGTCATCAAATAACAAGATTAAAAGTAAGAATGTTCAAAGAATACATGACTAAGACATAACAGATAGATGTACTGATTTATGCATACAATGTTTGTACGAAACTCACTACCTATTTTAGAATAGGTATGAGATGAACGTCGTTCGAATGGAGTTCTTAACTAGTACCTCTACGATGAATGCATACAAACATCATATACTTATCGTATCCCACATTATCATTATAACCTATACAGTTACTGAAAAATTATAAATCGACCCTAACACGTAATAAATACATCACAACATATTTTATAATCGTAATAAAGTTAGTCGATATTAAAAAAACAGAAAACATCATTATAACTTTAGAACATGTTTTTTGGATACTTCATTAGCTAACTTTAACAGAAATCAAAATCCATAATATTTATCAGATAACATTGATAGAAATTAGAATAATAATCATTTCATCATATATCATTGATGGAAACCAGAATCTAAGTCATTTATGTAACATCCCGATTATCATGACATGATCATGAATCATGATGGTCATTTCTTGCCTCTGAACTTAATAACATGGCATTTACCATGTCTTTCAATTTTCTATTTTTTCTTTCAGCTACACCATTTGAATCTGGTGAGTAAGGAGGCATCACTTCATGGATGATACTATGATTCTCATAATTAGTATTCAATATACTCGACTCATATTCACATCATCCGTCAGTTCTTAACTTTTTGATCTTCATATTAAGTTGATTTTCAACTTCACTATTGTAAATCAAGAACTTTTGTCCAGCTTTATCTTTATTCCGTAAAAGATATATCCTTGTATACCTTGAGTCGTCTTCAATAAAGATAATATAATATATTTTTCTTCATTTAGTCATAGTTTGCTTTAAGTCACAAATATCAATATGAATTAAGTTGATATGTTCATCTTCTTTATTTAGAATTCGTTTACATGTCTTTTTTGGATTTAGCTTCTACGCACACATCAAATTTGTCATTTGATAATTTTAAATTAGATAGTAAACCGATATCTCTCAGCTTTCTAATAGAAGAAAATTTCATATTACAGAGTCTACCATGCCATAAATCAGATAAGTCAATAATATAAGCAGAAAAAGAAGCCTATTCATTTATAACGACATTGAGTATATTGAGTTTGAAGAGCTCTCTAAAACAATAACCATTCCCAACAAACATATCATTTTTAGTAATTATAATTTATTACCCTTAAATGATACTTGTACTCCAACCTTACCAATATAAAAACATATACCAAATTGTATAAGATTTCCGAAACATGAAACGCAGTACTTAGTGAAAAGGTTTTTTCTTGATGTTAGTTTAAGAAAAATTTTACCTTTTCCTAAAACTGGGGTAGATCGTGAATGACTAATGTAAATTATTTATTCTCCTTACTTTACTGGAGTATAATCAAAGAAGGAGTTCTTATAGCCACATATATGTCTAGTGGCCCCAAAGTCAATAATCTAAATCCTTATTTCCAGCAACCACATTCACTTCAGAGACAATCACGGTAGCAATGATGTCGTATTCCCCTTTAACTAGATTAGCTTTAGGAGAATTCTTGTTGTCTCTCTTCTTCTGTGCTTTATTCCTGCATTGAGCAGCAAAATTCCCAAACTTTCCACAACAAAGCAATGACCTTTCTTTTTGGTAATTTGGTTTTTGCCTTTTTAGGATTTTTCTTTTTCGGATTATATTTTTTCTTATTGGGTTGAAGAGTATTTTCAATTTGCATTGAAATGTAATTCCTTAGTGTTCCCATTCTCATATCTAATTCTATTATACTCTTCAATGTTAATGTGTATAATAGTTACTTCAAGACTTCTAGGTTTCTTCTTATGTTTCATAGTTTTGATGTAGTCTCTTCAAGTACTTGGTAGTTTCTCAATTAAATAACCAGTTACAAATCGCTCAAAAAGTTATATATCCTTTTTTTTAGATTTTTTTAATGAAAATATGGTATTCATGAATTTATTCAGACACTAATTTATCATATACTATCCTACAAGGCAAGAAATCTCTAATGAAATACAGTTGGGTACCAGTATCTTCTACCACATATTTTTTGATTATATTTCTGACGTGATCACCAATGAAGGATTCAATCTTGCCAGCGCTTGAAATGATCACCATTGAAGGGTTCAATCTTGGATATGTCTGATAATTTTTTAGCAGTGACAATGACAGCTGCCATTGAGGACGTCAAATTCCGCTCCTCCTAGGATAATATCCCGTTCAAGAAGGACCAAAGAATGCGACTTGACTTCCAAGATACAATGGCACTATTGTAAGGTTGCACTACCAAGTATATACCGCTCATTTGGGGGGTCCCCTTGCACGTGAGTTATTGGACACGAGCGCCCATTTGAAATGATTCCGGATTAGGCTCTCATGTGGGCTTGCCTTGAACACGTGGACTTCCCTTACTTGGGCTTGGTTATCCCTCCATAAATGATTTCTATATATAAACCCTTTAATACTCTTCTCTTTTTCTAATGTGGAATGAGTAGTATTTTGAAATACTACACAATATATACCAAAAGGTATTCAACATTCTATACTCAAATTGTTAGGTGATTTAGAACCACTAAAACATTTTGAACTACGTAAGAAGTTTAGAGAAATTACAAAAGTGGGACAAGTTTGCAAAACTAAGCTTTTCATTGCCTGCAACTGGGTCCATAATTAGATTAATTAGTATTATGTTATTACAACTCAATTATTATCATCTAGTCAACCCATTACTTTGAGCTTGAGCTTCTGTCTCTTTGTGATGAAAGTATGGCATCAATGGCTTCCCTCACTTGAGAAATATCAGGAGCTTTCCCACCTTGAACCGGCCAAAATTCATCTGTTGCCAGTACCTGCATGACATTAAAATAAAAGAATACAAGTTCATGGACTTCAAATAATTAAAGAAATTTAATTCTTGACTTCTTAAAAAAAAAAAAAAAAAGTCCATGATATTGCACCTTCACTTGCAATTGAAGAAACTTGACATAGCTGAGTGCTTTTTCCAGCATGGTCACCAAATCAACCTGCATATACATATAATATAACAACATTCAGAATTATAGATTAAGTTACGTACTACAAAAGAAAGCAAAGTAATTAACCGAACCTACCTTGGAGCCATTAGGGATAAGTTCCTGCAATATCTTAAGCCGCTCACTTATCCGCTCTCTGCGATTCTGAAATAGAAAGCATTATATGTTAGCATGCAATTCTAAAGTATTTGATTTTTGCTCAATTTGCACTCGTTGAATGCTGATTCTATTATTTAAGTTCAAGCAAACCTTGGCTGCAATACTTTGCGGGTCCTTTGAGGGAGCTGACATTTTCTGGTTATTAGGTTTTTTGGTTGCAGCATTAGTGAACTGCTTCTTCACAGCTTGCATGCTCTCTCTCTGAGACATACCATAACATTATATCAACATATAGCACAATAATTACAAACATGAAGAAGAAGAAGAAGAAATTGACAATGAAAATTGAGTACATTAGATCAGTTAATGAAGAAAATTTGGATAATTAAATTACCTTATTGGGACGCTTAAGACTGCTGCCAGCATCATGTGAACCAGAATCCAAGATACTATCTGTGACTGTAGTTGCTTCTGTATATAACCAATCCCCATAATTTTCCCTTACAGGATTATTGATCATGAACCCAAAATCGTAAGCACTGTCAAAGCAGTTAAAATCTTCGACTAAGCGTGGATCAGAGTTGTACTTATGATTAATTTGATTCAAGTTCCCTTCCAACATTGAGTAATCATCCTTACTCTCATTTTGCTCAAAGCTAAGCAAATTATTAGATCCATTAGCATTCATGAAATGATCATACACGGATTTGAAGTGAATCAAAGAATTATGAACTTGATCCTCAGCATATTGAAATCCGTATCCATTAGAATTTGCACTGCTTGGAGAGGAAGTATTGCTCATGGCAATAGATTTGAAAAATCCTGAAGCCTTCTCTGAAGCATCTCCTTCCTCAATCGCCACTCCATAAGACCCTGGAGAAGCAAGATCACCCAACCCCTTTTCCTTGGCAAGAGCCATTTGCAAAGTAAAAGAAAAAAATATATGAACTATAATAACTTAGTGTGCAAGCAAGCTAGTACAAGCAATAGTGGTTATCCAGAAAGATAAATGCAATTCAAGTTCTATATGTAGAGATTATTAATAAAATGTGATGCAATAAATGTAATGAACTAGCAGTTCAATTATTTATAATAATGTATTAGGAATGTGAGCTGGCGGATAGCAAATTAGATAATTAATTAATTAAGCTGCACAAGGTTCGCCGGATGAAGCGCAACACCAGGTCTATGAGATTCCAAAATTGAACACTGCTTACACTTTCAATAATCTGCACTAATTTTGAGGCTGCTTCCCCACTCTTTCGTACACGTGGATTAAGTGACGGAATCACATATAGATGAGCGGGAGCCGCTGTTCTTATTCAATTTGAAAATTTATTAAAATGTGTCTTATGTCCTATAAGTTAGTGAAAAGTCTAATTTATTAATGAGATGATTTTGATTTGAACTATTAAAATGAAGAATATTTATTACATTTTATAAATAATAATCCAATTTTGTGTCCCTGAATCAATGTTCTGTATTGCTTGAACTCTTGTTCTGTTATATACTATATAAGTTACATTCCATGCTGTTGTGTAAGCTATTCATGGAACCAATATACATGATTATCAATTAGTTTGGGTGCATACTTAATTAAGTAATCAGTTATTTTTATTATGACACCGAATTCCAAATGACGTCGTATGGATGCTGCTGAGTTATACAAATGGAGATTTGCCATGAGTTAGGAAATACTATCACTAAAGAAAGTCAACGAATCCGATTCCCCAAAATATATATTTTTTGGAAACGTTGGAAACCTTGCCGTTAAATCACTCGATCTGAGCTTAAGCGGAGCAGGTAAAAGCTCCGGCTGCCCAAGACTCTTACAAGAAATGCATCCATTGGACTCGACCCCAGGAACTGACAACAAAGTCTTAAGCCATTTGTCATAAAACCATGCTCAAGGGTGATTACTCAAAATATTGCGACTAGCAAAGTGCCAACTTTTAAAATTAAGTAGGCATATTTCAGATTCAACTTCACTGCAAAATCATTCAAGATGGTATTGACAACCAAAATTTGTAAAAGTTAAATGACGTCAGAAGGAACATCAAAAGTAACATCGGTCAATCATGTCGTAGACAAAACCCATCCCGAATGAGAAAAATCAATTGCTCAATCGACCTGTCGACTAGTTCTGCCTATCTGTCAAGCAGCCAGGTCGCCCAATCAGCTAGACTGCAACCGAACCCAGAAGCAGTTACTTGATAGTTGATTGAGGGCGGAAATGTTTCTAACGGTTATCATGAGTGGCAAATCGCAATGTGGAACATGACTCAGTAGTTACAACGATCTTAAGACACGAATGTAGTAGTTATCACACGTGGTAGGTGAAGTAGCAAGGAGTTACAGAACGTGGGTGTGACAGAATATGGGATTCAACCGCTCAAGCACTCATACAGTTATTCTCACAACTATATAAGCTCGAAATCAAAATAAGAAGAAAAAAAGAAGAAATTAGAGACTCTTATGAGCAAATGTAATTTTATCTTCGCAAATAACTAATTATTGGAGGCTTTATCAATAAAATAAATCACCCTTTTTTGGTACTCTGTTCCAAGAGGTTTAAACCTTACAAGCTCTCTTTCTGCAGACCAAAAATTTATCAGTCAATTATTTTTGACGACCATAGTGGGAGAATTGGTAAAAAGGAATTGAGATGCCTCCGAAATAGTATACTCAAACCGGATCAAGTACAAATGAAGCGAGATTGGAGCAAACCAATCAAAACTGTGTCCTTGCAATACTAGAATATTTTGAGGGCTTAGTAGAAGGAAGTTGCTATGAGACCATGAGGGAGTTGAATCTAATGTGATGCGGTTCTTACTCGTTGATTTCACTCAAAATATGGTTGAATATGTTAGACTTCAGAACAATCATAATATAGATAAGTTTATTTCAACCAGCACTTTGCATTATGAAAACATGGCCAAACACATAAGTGCATTAAATGACCTAATGGCTTGATGTATGGGTATGTGGGTATTTCCCTAAGGAGGACATATGTCATCTAGTATACTACATGTGGGGGTAACAATGATCAAAATCACGATTAGTGCAATCTACGATCCGTAATTGAAGATCAAAATATTGAGACAAGTCATGGCATGTCGTCACGAGGGGCATCTATCTTAGGGGGATCTCGTGGAGGAACACCTCCTGCTGGTAATAGTGAGTGGAATCCGCCAATTAACATGGTCCATCCTGAAGGATTATTTCCTTAAGGTCCACAAAGACAATGCCATTATATTGGTCCGCCCACTAATGAGCCACAATCACCAACAAGAGTGACATTTGATGGCAACACCCTATTAAAGGAATAAACGGTCGAAATTCTCCAAAACCAATTCGGTTTCGGAGTTCGACCTATACATCCTAGATATAAAAAGTTATATCCTGATTAGATTGATATGGTTTACCATTGGCCAATGAATTATAAGATACATGAATTTCCTTGTTCACGGTATTATCGGCGATTTTCACCATTGAACACATAGAGAGGTTTATTCTCCAGTCTGGTGAGGTAAATGATTTTCACAAGTTAAGACATGTCCATAGTTTCTTATCAAGAATGACTTTTTCTTGGTTGATCAATTTATCATCGAACTCAGTAGAAAATTAGTATCAAGTAAAATAACTTTTTCATGCTCAATTTTACAAGACTGAACCAAAAATTACCTTGACCGATTTAGCAAATTTAATGCAATTATTAAAAAATAAGCCAAAACATTCCTATAAAGGTTCAAAACGGCCAGGAGCAAGTGCTTCACCCCTTTGCCAGAAAATAAAATCTGTGAAAATAGCCCAAAACTGTCTGAGCTTTGACTTAATAAAGAGTTTCCATGACCTTTTCCAGCTTACTAGCAACATAGTTAGGTACGAGCGGTTATTGAGAGAAGAGCAAATGAAAAATTTGAGTACAGGTACTTACTACAAAGACATCAATTATGAACTGAGTGATGTTGAGGCTAAGGCCAATCAGGCCAATTTATTTCTGGTCGAAGGGACACCTATGTATGTAGGATTCTGCCCGAACCATGGATGAGAGTTGAAAATGATAATTCAGCTTAGGAAAGTAAGAATGGTAGATCGTTCTCATTCGATGTGGGTAAAACAGACATTATATTTGACTAGTTTATAAGGACAAGTAGATTAGGTTGATCAATCAACATAAATAGCAAAGCCCCAAGAAAACCAAGGGTAAAAAATATTGTAAGTGGAGTAATACATTCTCACTCGACTAACAATTGTCTCGTGTTTCAAAATGTATTACAATATGTTATTGAGTCATGCCGAATTACTTTGAAAACAAAGACAAAATGGTTGTGGATGAGAATTCTTTCCCCAAGCCAGTAGAGATGAATATGATTAATCCTGATTTAACCAGTATAACCTGCCAAAGGTCAAACTAGTGCAAGACGAATGACAAGATGATAAGCATTCTAACATTTTTTGGCGATCAAGTTCCAATGAGAAGGGAAGCAATCAAGACATCTTATGTGTTCATTATCAGAATAGTTTAAAATGGATGAGAGAGTTGGAAGAATCTTATTAAGCGAGACTCTAACTAAATAGACCGCTAAGAGTATGGCAGCCGGAAGCATTTGCTCTGAGATTCTATGGAGGACACTTAAACTCCATCCACAATGTGAGAACCTTCAGACTATAATTCCGCAGGTCCAACGTATGGCATTTATATAACCTAACAAAATGGAAAGACTATTCCTATTGATGAAATGACGAGGACACAGTTGAAAAAACACAAGAGAAATTTTGGCTGAATGATGCGCCAACAGTATAGGCTGGTTCGTCCGAAAGACCAGAGCAGGTCACGTATCCTTGCTAGTACAACTGCTGAAAATAACAACAAAGCAATGAGGAATGAAGCGAAAGACACTACCATGAACACAAAAGTGGAAATTACTATCAATAGTGACTCACAATTGGTGGTCCATCAAGTTATGGGTTCCTTTAAGTGTCAAAGTCAGTCGGTTATAGCATTATTGGAAATTACTCAGGAATCGCTAGACAAGTTTGATCAGGTAGAGATTCAGCATATCCCTAGGACAGACAATGAAATAGAAAATTCATTAGCTCAAGTGACTTCATGGTATAAGGAGATGCAAAATTTCCTAGAGGATAAAATATATGAAAGGTGATTAAATACTATAATTAATAAACCTAACTTTATTTAGAAATCAATTTAAATTAAATTAAATTAAAATTATAAATTAAATTGCGAAAAGTCAAAACGATTTAATTAAAAAAGACCAAGATGAGAGGAATTCTAAGTCTGATTTCACCTAACTATCCCCTATGTATTTGTTATGCCAACCAATTATTACTCAATTTCTTAGTTTAAAAGTCAACAATCCTAAATTATTTTAACTCCCTCTTGATTACGCCCAAAAAGTACTTGCGGCTATCGCAGTATAGTTAGGGTGTCGATTCCTCAGGAGATGGTTACACGAAACTAATTTACTTAAACAAAACGTTAACAATAACTTAATGAAAATAAAGATTGAATTGATAATGTAAAATAAAAATATATAAAAGTAATTAAGAATATCAGTAGAGAGATATGGAAAAGCATTGGGAATCCCTTTTGTATTAAACTCAGATGTTCAGTTATTGATTCATGTTATTACTCAGTTGAAGGTTTCGCATCCCAAACCAACAACCGGAAGATATTCAATTTTACACATGTATTGTTCTAAAGTAATTAATGATTATTTTCTCTATGTTAACAGCACACAAAATTTATCATTACGAGCTATCTAACGTCGACAATATACCATCAGGCAATACTGCAGCAGAAGACCAACACATAAAATAACTTTACCAGTCACAACTGGGTTAGCAAATCACACATAGAAGAAGCATAACTGGATCTATATGAGAGTTGACAAAACACAGTTTCTGGGTTCAGAAATCATAAAATAATAAAGAATAAAAACCATCAATTTTATTAAACGTTAAAAGAGTTTCTAGGAACCAACAACATAAATATAAGAAGTTTAGATACAAGAGTTCATCATTAGCTTTGCCTAGGAGATTAGCTATCCATGCGGAATAGAGATACAGTCTTGATAGATCGGAAAGACGCCATGATTTCCTTGAAGTTTTTCGTTCTCCTCTCTTGATTTTATGTTTGTGGCTCTTTGTTCTCTGTTTTTCTTTTGTTTCTCTTTTTTTCCTCCTCTTTTCTAAGGTTTGGACGAATTTGGGTTTATATAGAAAAGCCTCGGAGTTATTGTGCGCATTAAACATATCAAAAAAAGGGTTTTGGGGCGTCTGGGGCGCTGCAGCGCTGGTCTTTGGGCACCGCGGTGCCCAATCCTCTAGATTTTGGCTGCAGTGTGTTTCTGGGGGTGTGTCGCGACCGCGGCAGGGGGAAATTTCTGGTTTCATGCTCACTTCATTTCGGCTCTTCCCATGTGCTTCCGATGTGTTCCGTAAGGTCCCGAAACTTATGTAATTGATCCAATCTTCATGTTCCATTGCTTCCAAATAACAAAGCACAAAATGAACTCTAATTATGATTAAAATATATGACAAACAAGCCGAGTTAGCAATGTTCAAAGTACACTTTCGTGCACTTATCACCTCTCCCGAGTGTCGAGTAAAAATATTATTAATTACTGACTTCTATATCCCTATAAAAATCTAGTAATCAACAACTCATTACATTATGTGATTATTTGTTAATGACTTCAAATGAATCATAGGCCTCCCGAACTCTATAAAATTCATAAGTTATATTTTCTATAGCCTATTCAAAATCCCCTCTCCTTAGTGATAGATTCTAAACATGGAATCATCTAATTTGTGGTCAACAAACCAAAAGCATTAAACACAAGAAAATATAAATAAACTGATTTAAAACCTCATAATAATTAAATTTGTAATCAAACACATAGGTTCAAACATATGCTACATCATCCTCTAGAATAATAGAATTAGTTCATGACCAAATAAATGAATAATGAGAACAGGGTCAAGAACATATTGAACATCATTAGAGTTTAAAGAAAGAAACTAGAAGATAAAACCTAAATCGAATCCCTTTGTATTTGGACGTCACCACATTCGTGTCCTCTTTTTGCCATTCAATTCCCTCCTTAGATCTCTCTAAATTATGTGTTTAAAGCTCTCTTGTTATGTCTAAATCACCGGGTGGTCCGACATTGGAATAATATTACTATTATAAACTATTCTTAAAATAAATATTCTTTGTCATTACGGTCGAATTCCTATAACCGAAAAGATAAACACATGTCTTATGTTGGAATTGGAGTTCCAATGGTTAAATCAATGTACCATAGCAAATGAAGCTCGTATAGATGTGTGGGTATTCGTTGGAGTGAATACTGAATAACTCACAGGTGATTCCTAATAGTTGGAAGTACACACCACCGTCAATAGGAATCTTCTCGAGTCAAGTAGCATATGTGATCCTTTGATTATAGGATAACACTGATTTTGTGTGAGATCCTCCACACTTTGATGCCATGTATGTCAAAAACCTTTTATGGTGTGGCCTATAGATGTTCAATGAGTGTGGACCGATGCATTCATTAATCAAATGCATATCAAGATAAGATTCGTCAGCCCGTATGTGTACCATAAGAGGTTTAGGTATCCATGTGAGTAAGTCGCGATTCATAAGACTTCGGCGTCAAAGTCGATCACCTAGGGTGGATCGCTTTTATCCGAATTGGTTTTTGATTAAATTGTAAAGAATCGTGGACATGTCAACATGAAATGTGCGCCTTGGAAACTTGACGATGTATTTTATGTTTCCTAAGAACATCTAGGATAGTCTACGATGGAGAGATTGTTAAACATATGTGATGATCTAGACTTGTATAGTTCAGAAAGGTCATTCGTGTTCTTCGCGAATTCGGAGGTGGCCGAATTACGTACATATTAGTTAGGCTTATATGACAAATGTGTGTGGACTTAAAGAGTCTCACAATATGAAGTGTACTCGTTGAGCACTTGGGTAGCCGATAATGTTTTATAATAAATAATATTTGATATTATAATTATCAACTAAGATAATTAAGTGTTGTTTGATAACATTGATTATTTACTTTGACCGAATTGGATTAATCCAAAATCACACAAGGGTTTTATCGTAATTTCATAAATATCTCTACCATTTGAGGATATTTTGGTAATTATAAATATATAATTATAGGTGTATTTGGCTTGATTTAATTAGATTAAATCAAAGTGGTAGACAATGAATTAGTCAATTTGTTAATCTTTGTCTTGATTTAATTGGATTAAATCAAAGTGGTAGACAAATGTGATTAGTCACATCTAATTAAACATATTTGGACAAATTAGATTAAGCCCACCTAAAAGTTGATTAAATTTTTTATTAATTAAAAATTGCCTAAGTTTTGCTGTAAACATCAAGCTTGAGGAAGGTTTTAATTAAGCAAAAGAAAAACTAAATAAGCATGATAAGCTTGTGAAAGCTAAGTATAAGTAATTCTTGGAAGAATTAGCCTAAGTTAGAGAAATGTTTAAAAAAGCTTTGGAAGTTCTCTACAACATTTCATATAGGAGAAATCAAGATTGGATCTTCGAGTAAAGCTTGCTAGCATTGGAATTAAGATTGGATTTTGGAGTCAAGCTCGTAAACCTTGGAAGTTCTCCAACTATTTCAAAAACGAGAAAGATATTGGATCTTTGTATCAACTTTACTAGGCAAGTTTGAAATTCTCTTAAGCTATGTTCTTCATTAGTGAGACATATAATGATGAATTATGTATTGGTTACTGCATATTAATAGCTTAAAATTGAAATTAGGCTAATGAATTGTGTTAGAATATTTTGGAAGTATAAACACAATATGTTTGTAATTGGGTCAAAGATGTTTATGTTGGACATGGAATAATTAATTAGAGTTTGAAACTCTAATTAAAGATTAGAGCTATGACTACTATTCTAGAATCACTTGACCACTTTTGAGTGACCTAGAATTGTTCATGAGTCATTTCATTGTGGGAATCTAAATTGGTCTGTGTTTTGATTCAAACAAATCTATATATGTTTTTAGCATACATTTATGTTAGCTGTATAACAAGTGTTGATGGTGGTTATAATATGCTAAAATTATATTTTAGGTGTATTAAAGTATTAGGAGAAAATTGGAGGTGTTTAGTATTAGTTTGAAGTTGAAATTGCTCACTGCCTAGGGCAGCGTCGTGAATCTGACCTTCCAGTATCACGACACTGAGCATCAGACCTATGAGCATCGTGACGACCACCCTTCCATGTCGCGACACCGAGATGTTTAGCTCTCATAATTTCTCTCACACTTTGGGGGCGTCTCGGCACCCAAGCTTCTGCATCGCGACGCGCAGAGCTGATGAACACTGAAACTTCATTTTCTCCATTCTGGAGTTTTTGAGCTCCGTTTTGGTCCCCGTTTTATCTTACGGACTCGAAACAGAATTCAATTTTACATAAAATATTTTAAAATACACCCATGCTAGATATCCATGGGTTAGACCCACTTTCGCTGTGTGGGGTACCGATCCGACCCTATAGGTTCCACATCCGCCCAACATTTAGAACTATCTTGTTGTGTCTAATTCTTCTCTTTAGGATTTTGGACGAGCTCATATATTTATAAAAAAAGTTTGGGGAGTCCATCTGCTTTTAGAAAAAAGAATTCTTACTCTGAAAGTCTTTTGGGGTGTCGCGACGCCACAAGTTTTTCTGGAAAAAAAATTGAGTGTTTCTTCATGATTGGGGAGTTGGGACACCAGAAGTGGTGTCGATACGCCATCCTCTCTGCCATGATGTCTTGTTTTTGCATATTTTTACTTCCTGCGTGCTTCATTTACATTTGTAAGCTTCCAAAACATGTCTATTTGCC
Source organism: Zanthoxylum bungeanum (assembly GCA_019454045.1). Classification (NCBI taxonomy): domain Eukaryota; kingdom Viridiplantae; phylum Streptophyta; class Magnoliopsida; order Sapindales; family Rutaceae; genus Zanthoxylum; species Zanthoxylum bungeanum. The sequence goes on from SKCR01031811.1 coordinate 31,436, forward strand.
CTAAAATCCATGTTTTAATGCTTTCTATCAATAAAACAAAAAAAACTACGAAATGCGTAAAATATCTCGAAACCTAACAAATAATAAGTTATGAATGTATGAATAAGTGGGTATAAATCACACTTATCACCTGGTAAACTGCGCCAAAATTATCTCCAATTTTGATAGGTTTGTTGGTATAATAGTCAGACTGATATCCAAACTTATGAAGAATATTGATTGAGGGCATCTTTCAAAACTTCCAAATATGAGTTTGCACTCGTTAAAGTTCTAGGCCGAGAGGGAGGAGTGGACCTGAGGCGATTCCAATTAGGAAAAGCATATTTAATGGACCGAATGATGGAATCAAGATTCTGTAAGAGAAGAAACAGCGATAGAATAAGAATACTAACATAATATGTGTGTTGGCAGAGAAAATCCCCACAGGGTGAGTTCGTCATAGAATGAGAGGAAGTGCGAAAAGAAGAAGGGCGATGGGCAAAGAGCGAAAAAAAGACTTAGGACGATCGAGCCAATTGCCAGAACGAAAACGTGCGATGCAGTTATCTTCATCCCAAAGCAGTTGAGCGGTTGTTCCTTCACGATCAGGCAGTTAAGGCACACGACCCAGCAGTTACAAGCACTACTCAGAACTGCAAAAATATGGTGGAACTGCTCAAATCGGTTATCAAGTGGCAATATAAAAGCTCGCCTACCCCAAGAGAGAAAAGACAACAACAAAATGAAGACTCAATCAAGCATATTTTATCTTTTTATTTCTTAGCTTGTAACCTAGGACTGTAACATGTGTGCTTGTGCCCCTTGGAGGCTTATTCACTTAATTCAATACACCCCTTGCTGGGACTTTGTCTCAGGAGGTTTGAACCTTACACGCTCTTTTTCCTTGCACGCGTAAAACATGCGCAAACAGTTTTTGGCGGTAAAATAACGAAAGGAATAAGAGGGTGGAACTTACAGCCCTATGAGCCGAAGTGTGCGATGATGGCTCATCAGTTGAGGTAGTCACTAGAGCGGCGGTGGTAGACGTTGGAGCTGGGGGTCGTTCAGCCCATGGAGAAGACGAAGGAAAAGTCTGCTTTTGGGATTACAAAATTAGAGGACTCGGAGGAGGTATTAAAGAAAAAAAATCTTGGTGAGCAAGCTCAGGGTCGTCCATTGGTGGATAAGATTGGGGCTTGGTGGTCTCAGAAACATCTATAGAAGAGTCAAAGTCAGAGATGTCGACAACTTCAAACTCTACATATATTGGTTTAACCAGCTCAGAATTAAGGAAAGACTTAGCCCGTTCTAGGATCCTATTTTTAGTCTAGATAAAGATGATGGTCGCTTCCCTAAAGAACACTTTAAACCCAAAACCCTTCACCTATTGAATAAAATGATAACCCGTTTAATGTTAATTAAGTGGGGCTCCTTGTCCTTATCAGGTTGTTGGACAATTGGAGTAGGAGAACGTAGAGGTTGGTACTCAAATAATTGGTTGTCCTTGTGAATTTTCTCAATTAGAGGGTCATAACTATCTAAAATTACATTAGATCAAGTACCTTATAGACCTTATAGAGCCTGCCTTAACAAATGGATCTTCAGCTTCTGAAGGGTGATGGACGATGGAAGTTGGTAAGGGCATGACATGGGCTGGTTCGACTGAGGGGATCTTTTTCATCCTAGGAACTAAATAAAATGGAGAATGAAAAAAAATAAATGAGAGGAGAGAGACAAATACATACCTTAACTCGGGGGCGGCACATCAAAGGCTTGTCATCAAGGTCAGAACCATGGGAAAACAGACTTGGAGAATGCCTTTTTCATGCCTGGACGAGCTGCAGTAGGCTTCTTGGAGGTGGTGACCGGTGCTTTCACACGCATATAACGCAAGCGCACGTATCGTTCAGTAGTATAAAAAGTATCGATCCCACGATGACTTAATACCTAATCTATTAAAGGTAAAATGATTATTAGTATCTAACAGATTGATTGATTAATTTGAAATGGTGATGATTTTAAACTTAAAAACAAGTAAATTAAATTACTCAAAATTAAATTAAATAAAATTCAATATTAAGAAACTATCCAGGGTTGTGAATCTTTCCAATATCTTTTAAAAGATGAAGTGGTTATTTCATATTTATGTAATATATCGGTTTACTAACCAGGAACACAAAATTATGCAAAAGCCTCTATTGATGGTCAGATGCAACTACCCAATATAACCCAATTGAACCATATGTCTATGTCAACCAAATTACTTGGATTCATTAATATTAAGTTCCAATTATGGCTACCTCCGCCCGACATGTATATGTCTATCCTGTAAGGAAATCTATTAAAGGGTTATCTATCCTCAAGGAAGATCATGGGCTACTAAGTCTAAGGCTGAAACCTAAAAATTCTTTGTCAAGTTTATTTTAGATTTACCAGATCAATCTTATTAATGGCCAGTTAACAAGACGCATTAAGCTTAAGACTTAATAAGTAAACCTTTAAATTACCCAAACTATAAAATAACCCCTTATAAACCGGTGATATTGGAATTCATCACAACCCCAAATAACTAACTTAGTTATGACACATAACTAGGGCTAGTAAAAAAAATTGACATAAAGTAAAATGCTGAAAAGTAAATGCGGTAAAGTAAATGCTGAAAAGTAAAATTACAATAAATTGCTAGGGTAAAAAGATCTACTTTTACTACTACTGTTTTAGATATCTCCCTTAATATAATATATTAACTTGTGATGATATTACCAACCAGCCATATAGGCGGTAACCTGATTAAGTCAAATTAAGTCCAACCAGCCATAAAGGCGGTATCAATATTTTTCCATAATCCAGCCATATATGCGGAAATTACCAATCGACCAATCAGGCGGTACCCATGCTTAGTCAGATTAAAACCAGTTTATAATTGATTACCAACCGACCAATATAGTGGTATCCTTGTAAAGTCAAATTTTAAATAGTGAATATATTATAAATAAGGGAGATTAATCTAAATAGCAATAATAAAAGATTTACCTTTCACCCTAGCAGGGGGAAACTACCTCCTCATGTTGAATATTAAAAATTGAAAAAGTAAAGAAAGTAAATTATTATTATATAAAGTAATTAAAATTAATTACAAAACTGAAATTAAAATAAACTAGATATAAAACTCCCTATTTACATCAAAGAATTCAGAGAGGAAGGTACATCTGAAACTGAAATCTCGAGCTGAATTTATAGGCATCGATAGGCTCTCCGCGTCGCGACGTGCAAGGATCACGCATCGCGACACGACACGCTTCACGTTCTGATTAGTCCGTCGAGATTCTTATCCGATGACGTGACATTTTGGATGATTAATTCAATAATTGAGCTGACATGGCAGTGACGTGGCGATGGTGTTGCAATGACGTGGCGACACATGGCGATAGTGATTGTCGGCACCGTAGGATTGTGACACGTGGTGCGCTGTGATTGGCTGATGATGACGTGGATGCCAAGTGGCAAGCTGACTCGGTATTTGACTCGGTCTTCTGATGACATGGCGATGACGTCGATGAAACGTGGCGATGGTGATTGTCAGCACCATAAGATGATGACACATGGCACGACGTACGTTAGCATGATCGGCTGTGATGTTGACTCGTGGCACGGCGCACGTTAGCAAATTCGGCGCATGTTAGCAAAGTCAAACTTCTCAGATTCTGACACGTGTCCTCGGTGCATGTTAGCATGAGGCAGCGCATGTTAGACGTCATGACGCGGGAAGCGCGTCGCGACGCGCCAAATGATGATTTTACCCTTTTATCTGTTTTCACTGTTTTGGCCCTAAATCACCTCCAGAGAGTCCTGAAACTTTATTTATCTACAAAATATCACAAAACACACAACAATATTCCCAAAACGCAAGAAACTATACAAAATATTAGGTCAAATGAGTGAAAAATAATGATACATTTACCACTCATCACACCCCAAAACCTAATATTTTGCTAGTCCTCGAGCAAAACACAAAATAAAATAACATGAACATCTTTAAAATAAAATTTAACTAAGCCACTTTCGTAGGGATCACGGTTGCATTTAGCGTATGCAACAAGCCTTTAAAGTGTCCCTGGTGGACGAGTTGTAGTCTCGTGAGGGTTTACAGTAACGATACCCACAAATGTCTTACAAAAGTAAAAAGATAGTAAAAACTAATGCACACAAAAGCAAAAAGACAAGAGAAAAGAGAATAAATAAGTGAGTGACTAATCATGTGAAACTTCTACTCCAAGTTACTAGTTGTTTTCTTTTTTTCTAAATTACCGAATAAGTAAACTCTCCGATTATATTTACCATTCTCCATATACACAGCCAACAAAATATTAAACAACCCATTTTCGCCCACAACAGTTACAAGTGCAGTTGAGAAGAGAGTAATATTTTTGTTCTAAAGTTTATCAGAATTCACACATTTTTGCAGCAATGAAATAATTTTTTTGATTTTTCTCTTTCTTTTTGATTTTTTTTTATTTATATACAATATCTTCCATCTATGTAGCGAGCTTGGGCCAGTGACTCTCAAACCAGTTGGCTTTAGGGCACTAGGTGTTAAGACACCCATACAGACTTAATTACTCAGACTTCAGATATATATATTTTGCAGCATCTTTCAATCCATGTAGCGAGTGTTGGGCCAGTGACTCCCAAACCAGTTGGCTTTAGGGCACTAGGTGTTAAAACACCCTTACAGACTTAATAACTCGGATCTCAGATGTTTTTTTTTACTCCTTTGCTTTTTGAGATGTTTCCTCCAATTAAACTAGAGCACTGAATATTACAAACTTTTCAATTTCAGCTTATGTCTGTATGTTACCATGCATGTTGATAATACCTGCCAACTGAGCATATGAAGATCCATTTTAGCCAGTTTCGTGGAGAATTTACAAATTAAATAATTCAAAATGAAATAAAAAAATTAACTTTTTCCGAAAATGGGTTGAAATACGTATCAGGAGTAGGAACTCCTTACACAACTATCTCTCACCAATTTCACCCGATTAATCAAATTAAAAACACAAAACACAAAATATTTTTTTGATTTTTGTAAAATTTTCAATTTTTTTGTATTTTCGAAAACTTTTGGACTAAAATAACACAATAAAAACAAGATACTATTAACTATTCCCTTCCCCCAAACCTAAATGACACATTGTCCCCAATGTCTTAAACAGTAGAAGAAGAGTTTAGAAAATAGTACCTGGTTAGCTGAAATTCTACATGAAAATTAAAGGTTAAGATCCAGATTTATCCGACGCCTCTTACCACGATCATTTTCAGACCAATTTATTTTTGAAATGATAGAGGCAATTTGTGGTTAAAAAGCTAAGATTTGGTCAATTAGATCCGGAGCAATTCTGGCAGTAAAGATGAGTTCTTTCATAGGTTTTGTCACGAACCCATTTCTCCGGGCATCATCAAGAAATACACAAAGAAAATCATAAAATCCCTCAACGTTAAATAGCCCAATCGGTTTCTAGTGTATGTTCAAGTTCGCCCAAGATAACACTGTAAAAATTTCCTCTATTGTACCCAAGCCAAATGGCAAAGCAATAAAAGCATCAGCACGGTTAATCATTTCTACTAGTCGTTCAGACATACCTGGCACAATTAGTTCTTCTCCGTTTGATGGTCCAATAAGATTTGCTTCCGCCAAGGGTTTTGGGATGATTCCCAAGACTTGACTGCCTCATTCCTGTACAGCCTTTGAAACGATCCCCATAAGTCCAAGATTGCCACCGCCATATACTAAGTGCATATTCCTTACAGCTAAGACTCGACCCAATTCATGTGCTGCTGCTTCGTATTATGGTTTATTACCAACACTAGTACCGCAAAACACACATATGTTTTCAACTCGTCTTCTTGAAGTGGCTTCCATGTTTTACTCTGGATGGCTTCAAAAGTGCAATGATGAGTTGAATTTATAACACCTGAAAAGGGTGAGTAAAAATAGTAGCACTAGTACCAGCCAAATGACAATTATTAGTTAAACAGTAAAATAAATCGTGATAGTAAAAAAGATATAGATCCTGTCGGAGAAAATAAAAGAAAACAACAAAACACATCACAATTATTAGGAAAAGACAAAGAGATATAATATGTACAAGAAAAGTAGCGGCTTGATTGACGTCTATGCGTCAGGGACAAGCTTCCCATCCAATTTTCTTATAAATTGGCAAACAAGGTCTTTTTGAGTTAGATTCCCGAGACTTAATTGTTGTCTTTCCTTTTGGAATTGTGTATATAACACACAAATTTCATGATACACATATCCACTGGGATGCGTCTCAAGAGTTTTAGATATGTCATCCAAAGACTCCTTACTCAAGCCATCCCTAATGAAATTAATCTTATCTTCACGTTTATCAGACACCATTCCTAAATAACGACAACGAGAATTACAAAACATGCGAGCACATTTGTAGCATACACCCATTCTTTTGGCTCTTCTCTTTTTAGCATAGGTGTTTCTTCCTAAACCAAGCAGATGTGAAATAAAAGGATCAGAGGACTCACCTGTCAATCGAACCTTTACTTCAATAATCCAACAAATATCAGTAGGAATACTTTTGATCATCAGTAGTCTCATCCGTTCCGAGCGAGCTTTGTAAACTTTCATCAGAGATTTTTGAGGGAGAGAAGGAAATTGCTTGTGAAGATTTGCAAGAACTTCTTCCATCATGAAATGACTTAACCTGCAAAAACTAAACACACAAAATGAAAGCACACCAAATCACAATATATACACAAATTGCATGGGTTGCCTCCCAGTTAGCGCTAAGTTTAACGTCGTCGGCTAGACGTGACTGCCCGAACGTTATGTTGGATCTGAAAGTGTGACACTTTCTTTTTGTCACTCAAATGATTTTCCCCAATAATGCTTGACACGCTGACTGTTAACCTTGAATGTTTCATTGGTATTGGGATCCAGTAACTCAACGGCTCCATATGGTAAAACCTGAGTGATCACAAATGGACCTGACCACCTTGATTTTAACTTTCCAGGGAAAATTTTCAACCTCGAGTTGTACAACAACACCTGCTGCCTTGGTTCCAACTATCTGTGCACTATTTTTCGGTCATGCCATTTCTTGGTCTTTTCCTTGTACAATCTGGCATTCTCATAAGCCTGTAGGCGAAATTCCTCCAATTCATTGAGTTGGTGAAGTCTTTTCTCTCCTGCAGCTTTTGGATCAAGATTCAACTTCTTCAGTGCCCATTACGCCTTGTGTTCAAGCTCAACTGGCAGATGGCACGCTTTCCCAAACACCAATCGATATGGGGACATACCAATGGGTGTCTTGTAAGCTGTTCGGTAGGCCCATAATGTATCATCCATTTTTGTAGACCAATCCCTCCTTGTTGATCCAACGGTTCTCTCCAAGATTCTTTTGATCTCTCTATTTGAAACTTCAACCTGTCCATTTGACTGTGGATGGTAGGTAGTGGCAACCTTATGAGTAACTCTGTATTTGGATAGGAGTGCATCGAAGTATCTGTTGCAGAAATATGAGCCACCATCGCTAATGATTGCACGAGGTGTTCCAAAGCGAGTGAAAATATTCTTTTTAAGGAATTTGATCACCACTTTTGAATCGTTGGATGGCAGTGCAATTACTTCAACCCATTTGAAGACGTAGTCTACTGCAACCAGAATGTACAGGTTTTCGAATGATGAACAAGGGTCTCATAAAATCAATACCCCATACATCGAATATCTCCACTTCCAAAATATTTTGCAAAGGTCCTTTATTCTCCTCAAAATATTTCCTGTTTCTGGCACCTGTTGTTGGACAAAATGACCCATAGCGTCACTATTTTCACAGATCATTGTGTTGTTGTAGCAAATTAACTATGTGACAAGGAAATTGCACTCTCATCATTTGTGATTAGATCACCATAGATATATAAATGAAGAGAGGTCCCTATGATTAGTTCCTGGACTGAGAATGATATGAGACAGTATCAGTCCCCGAAGGATTAATCATTAAATATCCCTAGCCGGAGTATTATCGAGACTGGACATCGATAATGCGGAATAGGCTAGTATTGCACTTGTGCGCGTTGTGAGGGCACAACGGCATAGTTCTCATATATATAAGTATTGGATACTTATGCAAGTGCGATAGGAGGTTGTGTTTCACCGATGGTACGGGAAACAGCTTCGCTCTGGATAGACCCCTCGGAATCCCATTGGTATTATGACTATGTGTCTATGGGAGGCCGAAATCAAGGTAGGTGTGTATAGTCTTAACCTGAGACTTACATCGCTAATACTTACGATAATCGATAGACTTTGGTCTTGGTGGTACAGGGCTTTAACCGGTTCTGCGTACACCACTTCTGGGTTTATCAGAGAGGTAGTGTATTGGGTGTGATGTCAAGACGGAAGTATCACTTCAGTCATAGTGGAGATGATGTCACGCAGGATACGGTACTAGTGCTCTTGAGTGTTGCGCAACCATCGGGATATTATGACCAGGTCATGAATATCCGATTATAGAGACTATGTTACCAGGATCCGACATGTGCTTCGGACGGGGCAGACACTTATCCAGCCCCAGCCCTAGCACGTGACTATCCGATACTGGGCCGATATACACAATACTACGGTATACTACGCTTGATACAGATCTATATATTCCTGTAAGAATATTTCTGGAGAATTGGGTAGGCATGGCGCTTTGCTAGAAGCCAACCTTGTCTTGTAAATCGGTATAAACGTAGTACAGGTACTTACGTGTTCGGATAGTCCGACGACCGTATTTGCCAACATACGCCAACATATCCGGAGATCTCATGGGTCGGTTCCTGAAGATTCACCGATGACGTATGACTCGCACTTTAATTAATCTGGGATTAATTCGATGAGAGAGAAAATTAATCTGGGATTAATTACGGAGATATTTTATCTCGGATAAAATATCGTTAAAGAGAGAGAACGATTAATTTGGAATTAATCGATAAATTAATATATTCGATATATTATAACGAAATTAGATTTCGACGCGGAATTGAAATTAGATTTTAATTCGGGCGAACGAATTAATTTAGAATTAATTCGTTAGCGACGTGAATAGTGAATTCGCTAGGCGTAATCATTTAATTACGACGCAACGGAAAATTCGTTAATTTGGAATTAGCGAACCCGAGCCCGGGATAGTTTGCGAGCGCATTCGCATTTCGAATTCGAGTGCGGCACGCAAGTCAAATCAAGCGTCAAATCGCAAGTCACATCAAGCGTCAAATCACATGTCACTTTGAGTGATGTGACATTTGAGTGATTGATGTGAGTTGATGAGAGATGAAGAAAGCATTTAATGTTTGTCTTTTAGAAATTAAAAAGTGGTAAATGATTATTATTTTTGGAAAATATAAATCTATTACAATTTTATTTCCCTCTCACACTTCACGGTTTTAGGTTTGGAGCCAAAAAAACCCTTCTTCTCTCCTACGCCTTTTCTCTCCCATTTTTCTGCTGTCTTTACCGTGACACAGAGGAGAAACCAGAAGTGAGTATTTTGTTGCAAAAACAAGAGTGCTAGCACACCATGAGTCCATACAAAGGTGATAGGGAAGTGTTCTTCATGAGCTTGGAATCACCTTTGAAGCTTGGAGCTTGGAGCATCAATGGAGGACCACCAAAGCCGAAAAGAGCTGCAAGTTCACTGCCATTGCGAGCTGGAGGGAGGCAGAAACTTGAGAGCAGTTCGCACTTCATTTCGCGCCCACCGATCATGTGAGTTTTTCCGCACCTCATTTGATATGTATTCAACTCGTTTATGCATGATTTATGATCCTGGGACTTGATTGAAACTCAACAATGGTATCTTGAGCCATTTGTGCATAAAACGTTTTTAGGGTTCTTGAGCAAAATTTGGGGCTTTTTGATTTAAGCATGATTTTGACAAATTGTTTGTTTAAGAATGTTTGTATATGAATAACTTAGAGTTATATGTAATCAATTTGAAGAAAAATTAATTGGATTGATTTTCCCCAATTTGCTTATTGTTGGCCAAAACTTTAATTTGGGTAAACTTGATTTTGAGCATGTTTAATGAAATTGGATGATTTAGAATGCTTAAATGTTGTTTAATTGATGATTGATTGGATCAATTTGATGAAAAAGTGTTTGGAACAATTTTCCCCAATTTGCTTGTGATGGCCGAAAATATGAACCCTAATATTGTCTTGGATTTTTGATTTTTTGTTCATTGGATGACTTGGAAATCATTTAGGGATGTTGAATTTATGTTTGATTGGGTTCAATTGGATTGAATTTGATTTGGCATATTTTTCCCCTTTGGCCGAGACACTTGAAGCATGAAATTGGGTTTGATTTTGATCAAATTATGTTGGACATGATTCATTGATGTTAAGCATGATTAATTGGACAAATTTAGTGTTTTGGAAACTTTGATTTGGGTAATTAATAATGCTATACACTTTAGGTAATTTAATTGGGAAATTTGGAATTTTTGGAATTAATTATTGGGCCTTAAAATTGGATTTGGGCTTTTAAAGTTGTTATTGGGTTTATTGGACTTTGTTGTACAAAGTTGGTTTAGGCCAAAATTGGTTGGATCCAATTAGGCCCAAAACCGCTTCCAAAAGGCCCAAATGCGACTAATGAACCTTTAACGTTTAATTGGGCCTAATGGGCCTAAATTAATTTATGGGCTTATGGGGTAACTCCCGGATTGGATTTTGGTTATTCGGTTTGACCCGAGTTGACCAAAAGTCCACGCCTTCAAGAAATTAATTAAAAGCCCATTGGACTTTAATTAAATTAATATTGGATATTAATCGGGCTTTGAGACCCGTAACGATTAATTTGGAATTTAAGTCGTAAAGGTTTATTTTATAAAGTGTAATATTTAATTTGGAATTAAATAATGAATTAGAATTAAATGCGTATTAAATTGGATTTAATTATGTAATTTAATTTAATTCGTAGAAATCGTACTTTGAGTATGTTCGCAATACGAGTTTGACTCGAACAAAATCAAATCTTTGTTTGAACATTGGATGATCACTAATTATCAGATTAATTAATTTGATTAGATTGATTGATAACATGCTTGTATGAATACATGGTTGTGATGTTTGAATAATGTATATCGGATGGATATTAGCCGGGTGGGGCGATTTTGGAAATTTTAATAAATTTGATTTATTAATTGGACCTGCGTGTCCAGCCTTATCTCATTTCTTTGTATTCTCTTCTCACCTATTCCCCTCAATGTAAATGAGGTTTCTTTAGAAGTGTAGTGTAACGGGTAGAAGAAATATTTGTGCTAGCGGGAGAGAGAAAGTGAGAGATTTGATCTAGGATCAATGTGTAAAATATCCATCCGCATATCATTATTATTTTACATATGCGCTTTATTATGTTTTAGAATGCATGTTTAAGGGTGTATGATGATGAGACCTTAACAAAGATAATTAAATTGGTAGCCAATTTGCACGCGAAAAACCCTCGTTAAATATCAAGCGTTTATTTTCCTTCCATTGAGTGATTCTTACTCAAGATCCGAGATTGGCAGGGGTGTTGGCCAAAGTCAAGCCCTTGTCCGTCGAAGATGTGTTTTAATCACGAGGCTTTGTTCCATATCGGTGTCGTGTCCAAGTTGTGGTTTGTTGGCCAAAGTCAAGACCACTTCTTGTCCATTGACATTGATTACGAAGCTTCCATGTCAATGGGTCCGCGCTTGACTGGGATCACTAGGTTTGTTGTGCCAAAGCCAAGGCCTAGTTGATTCAGAGGAAAAAGGTTAGGGTATATATTCGATGTATAGGCATATATAAGATATATGTTTGGGACTTGGATGTCCACCTACTGGATCTAGGAGTTGGATGAGATCCAATTGATCTTAGAGATCTACCTAGTTAATTATCATACAATTTGTTGGCCAAAGTCAAGATTGTGTGATATTTAACGGGATCCTAGCCCACTAGGAAACACGGTTTCCCGAGTACTCGACAGAGGGTTAGAGGCTCGACGAAAAATAGTGGGAGGCAAGAATTGAATTTGCAATACTCGTTCAATTACTCGCCATACGCGCTCATTTAAATTATTTCGTCATTAGATTAAATGTTAGTTGGACTAATATTTAAATTGTTGTTTTAATAAACAGTTGGACTGTATTATACTTGATTATATATAATTGGATTATATTAATCAATATATTTGAATTAATTAATTTCAGTTTACAGTTGATTTTATAATTGGATTATAGTAATCAATGTAATTGAGGTTAATTAATTTGGATTATATTTGATTATATAGTTGGACTATTATAATCATTATAATATATAGTACCACTAATCGTTGATTAAATAGTTGGACTATTGTAATCAAGATAAAATTGAAAAGTTGGATATTTAAAATATAATCTGGGATTAAAATATTTTAAATGATTTAATTTTCAAATTGGGAATAAATAATAGGTTACTTTATTTGATAAAATAACTTATTATACCTTAAGCCCAAAATTAAGCAAAATAAGTAGAGCATAAAATCTTTGGAAGATTTATGTGATGATGACTTTAATGCTTAATTTAATATACTTGTCATAAATCTAATTTTAGATTTAAGAAGTATTAAAATTGCAATTTATAATTCTTGGAGAATTAATTGACTATTCTAGAGGAGATAAAGTCAAAGTTTGCAATTGGGCATGTAGCACGAGGTGCACATCGTTTCGATATTCTAAAAACCCAAGGCTTGGCCTAAGGTTTCTGAAATATTGAAAAGGATAATTGACATATCCCAAAGTGACTACCATTTGGATATGGCAGACACGAAGGAATTAAAGAAAGGGCAAGGCTCTTACTTTGAAAATGTTTGTCTTAGTTATGTTCACAGCTAGTATTGAAATTAGATTTTAAATACTTAGTGTGGTACATAAAATATATGTATTGATGTTCAGAATCTGCTTTGAGCAGGATACTGACTTCAAGCTGAGATTGCTCTGCGAATCGGAAACGGGACGAAAGTCGCTGTTTCGACCGTAGATACCTAAGTTTAGGAACTACCCTTCGGGTGTGTACTTAAATTAGGAACTGTTATAATGTAACTAGTTTGACTAGAGACATTATCTCTATATCAGTGTTTAATCCATTGTGGATAAACCTTTATATTATAGAACACTAAGTGTTTTATTATATAAAGATGATACTGAGATAAATACATTAGATGTAAATAACAGAATTTATATTTTGAATATAATTAAAATCTCAAACATATAAAATGACAAATAAATAGCTCAAATTGATTTGATCAATAGAGACTTATTTGTGGCATTGTTGTCTGGGACACAATTAACAAGACTCGTATATCCACACTTTTGAAGAGTGGGTACTAGGACTGATTTGACTATTCAAATAAGGTCTGCGAATCTAGTTTATTAGGTAAAGTACCTAAAATACTATTTACTTGGTAATAGTAAAAGGGCCACCGATCTGTTAGCCCTATTCATGGTGAAGTAAGTGGGCCCATATCTAGCTAGGCTAGATGTGAACATGAATATTTCGTGACCTTAACGGATGTGGCATCACGTTATGGTTATGTGTTCTTTTGAAGAACACAAATCGTAAACTTTGAAGTTTCGACACGAAGTAAACAAACAGATCGGCTATAGTATTATTCCGCCACGGTAAGACCGTAATGGAAAATACTTAAGCAGTAAGTTTCGTATATACATGAAAGAGTATAGTATTCTTTCAAATGAGGACTCCTCCCGGAACACGTCAAAGTGACGGTGTGTCCGAACGGATTAACGAATCATGTTAGACATGATAAGGCTAATCACGAGTCGCTCTGAGCTACTTTCCTTCAACGGATATGTATTAACAGTGCAAAACTTATTTAGAATAAGGTTCCATATAAATCTGTTTGACAGATGTCATATAGGATATGAACAGGAAAGAAACGGGTTTCTCATTCCTATAATTTGGGTATGCCAGGCATAACGTTTGGATGATACCAAACTAAGACCCAAATTGGATAAGTGCCAATATAGGTTATCCTAAGGGAAACCTTAAGTATAGTACTTATAAATCTCACATGAGAACAATGTGATTGTTGCTCACCATGCGGTTTTTCCTGAGAGGAATACCGATATGCAGTGGTCAGTGGGAGGATAGTGATACTCGATGAAAATCGGAGTAATACTGTTCAAGGCACGAAGTCCTTAATGGAACACAAATAGTTCATCTATGATGAATCTATACCATTAATCTTCAATACACAAGAACTCGTAGATCGGATAGAGTCAGAAAACAACCTAGGGTATGGGTTTCTGATCTAACCTCATAAAGATGTCAATCTTATGAAGGTATACCAACCGACTACGTTTTGAGGAAGTGATACAAGGTATCGACTCCCTATTATGGCAAAGTGCCATGAGTCCGAAATGGATTCCATGTTAACAACTATTTTGGATACTAGTTGTTGTACCACAAGGCATTGTGCCTATGGTACATTAAACGTCTTCAAGGAAGACATACATGGAAGGCAACATACCAACGTACAAAGCTGGGCTTTTGACGGAAAGGTATCGTTATCAACATTGTGTTAATAACGGTTCAACCTTTTACCTGTTGCCATGGTAAATCCATTTTGAAGATGCTTGTTGATAACTGCGTATTTCATTTATGAAATGTGTCAGTTATAGATCAAAATCGCTTTCCTGAAAAGGAAACCTTTTGGAGGATGTTACAACATCCTGACGATTTTGTATAACCAACAAACAAGGTTTGCGGGTTATTCGATCCATGTTTGGATTAATGCAAGCATAAGGTTCTTGGAACTGTCGTTTTGAAATAATCATAATGGTTTATGATTTGACTCAAAACGAAATAATTCTTGTGTATATAAGGAGGTAGTGGAGTGGAGAGCGCACTGACATGAAATTCCCATAAAGCAATTGGTGAAAGCTTGGCTTTCATAGAAATTCTCCGTAGAAGAATTCTGGGGAGTAACAACCTTTATTCAAGGAATAAAGATCTACTGGGATAGATTTGGAGTTGTTAACACTCTCTGGAAATTGTACATTTAAAATGTACTTGATTTGGTGTCTCATACGCTTCGAGCATATGGAGTCACAATCGGGTCAATCCAAGTGATAGTCACTGGATTGAAGTTAAGAACATCTGTTAGTATCTCAGAGAACTAAAGATGCTGTCTTAAACTATGGAGAATGAGAACTTGAAGTGACTGGGATCACTGCTGCAAGTTTCCAAACGATTAAATAATACGGTACTATAAAGTTTGAACACTGGGACAGTGAGCTGGAAATATTCCGAGCAAGATAACTGTTGCCGAATAAACAACAAATGCGGATTATTGCTGCAGCTGAGGCAGCAATAGAAGCCATTTGGATCGAAAATAAATCTAATTAGATTAGATATAGTTCTGTTAGCAGCTGAGCTAGGCGTCAGCACAGGCTAAGGAATTAAAGGTCTCATCGACGATCCAAATATATACTTATATATCATCTGATTCGTTCGGATCATACATCGTGGCGATGTGATGATCGTATAAATCGCGTCAGACGATAATCAAACAAATCCGCTGACGAAAACCTTTCCTCAGCAATTTGAGCGAACCGTACATAGTTCGGGTGTGGGACACTTGAGTGACTGGCTATGTGCCAAGTGGGAGATTGTTGGACAAAATGACCCATAGCGTCACTATTTGCACAGATCATTGTGTTGTTGTTGTAGCAAATTAACTATGTGACAAGGAAATTGCACTCTCATCATTTGTGATTAGATCACCATAGATATATAAATGAAGAGAGGTCCCTATGATTAGTTCCTGGACTGAGAATGATATGAGACAGTATCAGTCCCCGAAGGATTAATCATTAAATATCCCTAGCCGGAGTATTATCGAGACTGGACATCGATAATGCGGAATAGGCTAGTATTGCACTTGTGCGCGTTGTGAGGGCACAACGGCATAGTTCTCATATATATAAGTATTGGATACTTATGCAAGTGCGATAGGAGGTTGTGTTTCACCGATGGTACGGGAAACAGCTTCGCTCTGGATAGACCCCTCGGAATCCCATTGGTATTATGACTATGTGTCTATGGGAGGCCGAAATCAAGGTAGGTGTGTATAGTCTTAACCTGAGACTTGCATCGCTAATACTTGCGATAATCGGTAGACTTTGGTCTTGGTGGTACAGGGCTTTAACCGGTTCTGCGTACACCACTTCTGGGTTTATCAGAGAGTCGTAGTGTATTGGTGTGTGATGTCAAGACGGAAGTATCACTTCAGTCATAGTGGAGATGATGTCACGCAGGATACGGTACTAGTGCTCTTGAGTGTTGCGCAACCAATCGGGATATTGTGACCAGGTCATGAATATCCGATTATAGAGACTATGTTACCAGGCATCCGATATGTGCTTCGGACGGGGTAGACACTTATCCAGCCCTAGCCCTAGCACGTGACTATCCGATACTGGGCCGATATACACAATACTACGGTATACTACGCTTGATACATATCTATATATTCCTGTAAGAATATTTCTGGAGAATTGGGTAGGCATGGCGCTTTGCTAGAAACCAACCTTGTCTTGTAAATCGGTATAAACGTAGTACGAGGTACTTACGTGTTCGGATAGTCCGACGACCGTATTTACTGCCAATATATCCGGAGATCTCATGGGTTGGTTCCTGAAGATTCACCGATGACGTATGACTCGCACTTTAATTAATCTGGGATTAATTCGATGAGAGAGAAAATTGATCTAGGATTAATTACGGAGATATTTTATCTCGGATAAAATATCGTTAAAGAGAGAGCGATTAATTTAGAATTAATCGATAAATTAATATATTCGATATATTATAACGAAATTAGATTTCGACGCGGAATTGAAATTAGATTTTAATTCGGGCGAACGAATTAATTTAGAATTAATTCGTTAGCGACGTGAATAGTGAATTCGTTAGGCGTAATCATTTAATTACGACGCAACGGAAAATTCGTTAATTTGGAATTAGCGAACCCGAGCCCGGGATTGTTTGCAAGCGCATTCGCATTTCGAATTCGAGTGCGGCACGCAAGTCAAATCGAGCGTCAAATCGCAAGTTACATCAAGCGTCAAATCGCAAGTTACATCAAGCGTCAAATCACATGTCACTTTGAGTGATGTGACATTTGATTGATTGATGTGAGTTGATGAGAGATGAAAGAAAGCATTTAATGTTTGTCTTTTAGAAATTAAAAAGTGGTAAATGATTTATTATTTTTGGAAAATATAAATCTATTACAATTTTTTATTTCCCTCTCACACTTCACGGTTTTAGGTTTTTGGAGTCAAAAACCCTTCTTCTCTCCTACGCCTCTTCTCTCCCATTTTTCTGCTGCTCATTACCGTGACACAGAGGAGAAACCAGTGAGTATTTTGTGGCAAAATACAAGAGAGCTAGCACTCCATGAGTCCACACAAAGGTGATAGGGAAGTGTCTTCATGAGCTTGGAATCACCTTGTGAAGCTTGGAGCTTGGAGCATCAATGGAGGACCACCCAAAGCCGAAAATGGAGCTGCAGTTCACTGCCATTGCCGAGCTTGGAGGGAGGCAGAAACTTGAGAGCAGTTCGTACTTCATCTTCGGAGCATCCAACCGATCCATGTGAGTTTTTCCGCACCTCATATGATATGTATTCATACTCGTTTATGCATGATTTATGATCCTTGGAACTTGATTGAAACTCAACTCCTGTCACATTGAAGAGAAAAAAGATAAGCATCTTTAAAAAGAGTGGGCCAAAAAAAACCTGATTGTAGGACTTTGGCTGTAGTTTTATTCCCGCTGAAGTGTCCGCCATATGGTGATGACTGACAGTGCTGCAAAACATTGTCGACTTCCTCATGTGGAACACATCGTCTCAGTAATTGATCAGCCCAACGTTTGAACAGATACGGCTCATCCCATATATAATGCTTGACTTCTTTGAAGAATATTTTCCGTTGCTGAGTTGTCCATTCCAACGGCCATTTTCCTGACACTATGTAGTTGACATAGTAAGCATACCAAGGGACATCGTGCTATTTTATGGCAAACAGTTGTTCATCTGGAAAAGTTTCTTTGATTGTCAGTTCTTTGCCAGCTGTTTCTCCATTCTCGAGCCTCGATAAATGATCTGCCATTTGGTTTTCTGTCCATTTCCTGTCTCGAATCTCCACATCGAATTCTTGTAGAAGAAGTATCCAACAGATCAATCTGGGTTTGGCAACGTTCTTCGCGATCAGATATTTGATTGTTGAATGATCTGTGTAGACCACCACTTTGGGACCCAGCAGATAAGAGCGGAATTTTTCAAAAGCAAACACAATTGCATGCAACTCCTTTTTCAGTGGTTGTGTAGTTGACTTGAGCTTCATTTAGAGTTCTGTTGGAATAATAAATGGTGTGGAAAATATTTACTTTGTGTTATCCCAATACTGCACCTACAGCAAAATAACTAGCATCGCACATCACCTCAAATGGAAGGGTCCAGTCAGGTGCTACAATGATGGGAGCATAAACCAGCTTCTAATTCAAGATCTCAAAAGCTTCCTGGCATTCTTTGGTGAAGTTGAAAGGCACATCCTTCTCCAGAAGATTGCACAGAGGTTTAGCAATCTTGGAAAAGTCTTTGATAAATCTTCTGTAAAAGTCAACATGTCCAAGAAAACTCCGAATCCCTTTGACAGATGTTGGTGGAGGTAGCTTTTCAATTGTCTCGATCTTTGCTTTTTCTACCTCGATTCCCTTTTGTGAGATCTGATGTCCAAGAACGATACCTTCTTGCACCATGAAGTGGCATTTTTCCCAATTGAGTACCAGATTTGTATCTTCACACCTTTGTAATATATGTTCCAGATTTTGCAAGCAATGATAAAATGAGTCTCCAAACATAGAGAAGTCATCCATAAACACCTCCATACTCTGCTCCAGCATGTTTGAGAAAATGGCCATCATGCAACGCTGAAATGTGGAAGGGGTATTACGTAGTCCAAATGGCATCCTGCGGAAAGAAAAAGTACCATAGGGACATGTAAATGTAGTTTTCTCTTGATCTTCTAGGGCAATGGCAATCTGATTGTACCCTGAGTATCCGTCCAGAAAGCAATAGAACTCATGTCCCGCCAGTCTGTCCAACATATGATCAATGAATGGCAGCGAAAAATGGTATTTCCTTGTTGCTTTGTTCAGCTTCCGGTAGTCCATGCATACTTTCCATCCAGTCACCGTCCTTGTAGGAATCAACTCGTTCTTTTCATTTGTGACTATAGTGATTCCTCATTTCTTTGGCACACACTGCATAGTACTCACCCAAGTGCTGTCTGAGATGGGGTAAATGATACCAGCATCCAACCATTTGATTATTTCTTTCTTTACGACTTCCTTCATGATTGGATTGAGTCTCCGTTGATGCTCTACTGTGAGTTGTACTCACCGTTCATCAGAATCTTGTGCATGTAAAATGATAGACTAATGCCTCGAATGTCTGCTATAGTTCAGCCAATGGCTCTCTTGTGCTCTCGTAACACTCTCAACAACTTTTCTTCATGTTCCAATGTTAGCGAAGAAGAAATAATAACAGGTAATTCAGAAGAGTTTCCAAGAAATGCATACCTGAGATGGTTCGGGAGTAACTTTAGGTCCAACTGTGGTGGTTCTTCAATCGAAGGCTTGATTTGATCTTTCGTTGGGAGTTCCAGACTTTCAACTGGTGTTGTCGATTTGAATCGGAATGGCTTGTCAAGATAGTTGATACATTCCAGAATCTCAGCATCGAGCTCCTGTCAGTCATGTTGGTGATGCAAGCTTCAAGTTTGTCTGTGGGAACTATATCAGTATCTTGGATGAGACTATCAACAACATCAATTCTGAAACATTCTTCCTTCTTTTCATCGCTAGGGAATTTCATGGCTTTGAAAACATTGAAAGTAACTTCTTGGTCCTGAACTTTCATGGTTAGTTCTCATTTCTGTACATCAATCATAGTTCGATCTGTCGCCAAAAATGGTCTCCCAAGGATAATACGTTCATCTTGAAGGGGTATTATTGCAGAAATCCGGTAACGCAGCGGAACAGTGGAAAATCAAATTTTCAGATTTCAAAAATTTTTCTCAGATTAATTAAATAAACTTATTTATTTAATTATCTAATTATCAAATTATGAAATATTACACAACAAATCAAATTTATGTGTAATTACTAAATTACCCCTAAACATAACATTTTGTTTATTTTAATCCGAAATTATTCGAAACGATTTTGGATGATTCTAAATCATTACAAATATGAATTTAACATGTCCTACACATTGAAATTCAAATTGCAACAAAAATTCCAAAAATTTTACACCAAGGCCGAGAGCCTCAACAAGTGGGGAATGTGCATTTTGTATTTTCAATGTTCAAAACACATCCAAATGAAATCCAATCAACATAAGATTTTATATGTATCATATACACATACAAATACACAACATAAATGAAAAGCCCCAAATTTGGAAGTGGTCTCAAACCCTAATTTTTCAATTTCTTCAAATTGGACAAATTAGACCAAATTTGTTAAATCCAATACTTCAATCATGTTTCTTCCATTACAATCAAGCCTCACCACAATGAAACAACTATAGAACAAATCTAGGTCATTTAAGAGTGGGTCAATAACTCTAGATTAGCAACAAGTTTCTCAAACTATCAAAAGTATGCTTATTAACACATTAGAAGCATCATTTGAATTTTATACATGCTCAACCCATTCCAAAACTTTCATTCTCCAAAAATAAAAAGAATAAAGAATGGAAAAACATAAGAACATCACAAGATGAAGCTCACAACAAGAGGAACATTTTTCTCTCTGATGGAAGATTGGAAATACTTACTTAAATCCAAGCTTTTTCTTTGTTTTTCTTTTCTTTGTCTCAAGCTTCTTTCTCTTTCTTTTAATGGAGTTTTGGTAAAGGTTTTACAAGTTATGAAACCCTAAATGAAAACAAAACAATTTATACTTCCAACATTAGAACATGGCCGAATTTGGTGTATACAAAATATCAAGATATTTATTTTTTGTTTCATTAAAGTTCAACTTGCCAACTTGTTAAATTGATCATTACACCTTTAATGAATAATTCAAACAAGTCAACAATTACAACTAAGTCATTAAATGAAATATCATAACTTAAAATATTCATACTTTAATTAATTTAATCATTTAATAATTAAAAAATTAATAAAATACAAATATATTAAATATATGTATTATATTTACAATAAATATAAAATACATATATATTTATGATATTGGTCAAATATCTCAATTTGACAATTAATTAATGTGTATTTGAATTAATCTAACATTAAATACAAATACACAAAATTAAGGAAATGACTATCGGGTCCCTACACATGTATTTTGAATCAATATTATTTATATTTGTTGCCCTAGTGCTCTACGAGTATATTTCATTAGTGAGACTCTCTAGATTCAGACATATCCGTCAAGAAATCCAATTTCGTGTCAATAATATATCCACCCGTAAATTATGACGATCACGGATAAACTCGCTGAATCATACAGGTCGAGGTCATGGCAAATGTATAATTCCTCTGTCACAGGTATCCGGATATATCCCAGAGATATAGATGTTAACATCAAATATCTATGGGGATTATCCCGTCGACATCTTTATTAGCAATCTCAAAAAGAACATTTAGAACAAGCTTACAAACTGTACCACGGGCCCATGATTTTTATGTGATTGCTAATCATATGGACTACCTATGCTCTGATACACAGAACTGACGGATCCTATCACGATACACACAGAACACCCTGAGGATTGATGAATACTAAAAAGTACATATTTATTAGATGATAAGTTAATCATTTTACACTTATAGTTTCACTAATCTCCTTAAATTGACATATTTGAGAAATAATATTTTAAAGTTATACTTTGAGTGCTTTTACTATGTTATTTTATATTTTTGTCAGGAACAATATTGCTCGGAAGCTCGATGGGACAAATCAGACGTGAAAAAAAAAAAAAAAAACGGAAATTCTATAGGCACGTCGTAAATTCTGCAAGCACGTCGTAAATTCTGCAAGCACATCGTAAATTTTGTAAGCACGTCGTAAATTCTGCAAGCATGTCGTGACACGTGGAACCTCTACGTCGCGACAAGTGTCCCCAATGTGGCCTCACCATTCTCTGACATGTGTCCCCAACGTGGCTTCACCATTCTTTGACACGTGTCCACAACATGCATTCGCCGGTCTGGGTGGCCAAGTTTCCTATAAATAGGAGCGTCCAGCATTAGAAATTTTCATTCTTTCTTTCCTGATTCCTCTGTAATTCTTGGAGAGAGAGTGTCTTGTTTGTTTATTTACTTAAAGCTTTTTGTAATGTCTTTTTCTTTCATTAATAAAAGTATGAATATGTTTTATTATAAAATGAGTAGCTAATTTCTTTTCTGCTGGAGTAAAACTGAAGCTTTTATAATGAGAACATAGATTAAACTCGCTTTTATTATAATAAATAAATTGAAATATAATGATTAAAACTTGATTTAAATCTAGATTAATTATTGACAATCTTTATACCGCCTTTATGGCTGGTTTTATCTGTCTACCGCCTTTATGGCTGGTTTTATCTTTATACCGCCTTTATGGCTGGTTTTATCTGTCTACCGCCTTTATGGCTGGTTTTATCTTTATACCGCCTATATGGCTGGTTTTATATGATTTTGGCATAATTAAGTATCTTGGTAGGACTTGTTATAGACAACGGTATCACTGCCTTTATGCCTGGTTCTTTTTATTGGCATAATTAATTCTTGTAATAGATTAAATAGGTAAAAATGACAATTTATAAATTATGATAAAGCAAGATTTCTAAATATTTAAAAGACTAAAAGTGGATCTCCTAACTCCAGCATTTCCTTCTATTATTGTATTTCAACCTAAAATCCTCAAACTACTTCAACAAAGCAAACTTTTCATTTCCGCATTGTTCACTATTCTATTTTGCTAAATCTCTTCTCTGTGGATGACCCCGGACTCACCGGGTTATTTTATTACTTCGACACTCTTATACTTGGGAGTAAAAGACCATTTTCGAGCGTGTCAAGTTTTTGGCACCGTTGCCGGGGAAGTATTATTTAGTAGATAGAATATTTATTATTTCTTCTTTCTCTACTTTTCTTTTCTTTATTTTTATTTCGTATTTTATTTTTATTTAATTTCTACATTTTATTTTTCTTTATTTGTTCTTGTTTTTATGTAGCCCCAACTGTCCTGATTAATCTTTGATGAACCATGAACCCAGAAATCCCACATATAGAGAGACCTTGTTCTTAATTTTTCCTGGTTACAGGAAACATAAAAATCAACTTAAAAGGTGTTTAATGTTCATGAAAGAATTTTTTGAACCATCCTCACGTAAAGATGCTCTCATAAAGCTTCATGAAAATATAATTCAAGACATTGAGAAAAATGAACGAGAAATTCAATTGAGATCGGAATTGACGAGGGTTAGAGGACGTTTTTAGATCTAAATCACTGCATCTGTATTTCCTTAATTTGTTCTTTTCTTTTTTAGTTTAATTTCATTTTTAAGTTTTGTATTTTCAATTTCATATTTTTACATATAGTTTTTTTTGAAGTTGCATGAAACACTGGTCTCGAACATCTAGTGGCAGATTAAAAAGAGGGTTCTCATCACCTTCATTGTTAGTCAGAATAGCTGAAAACCAAATTGAAAATCCACTTGCCCAAGTTGAAAACTCAGTTAATTAAGAAGAAAACGAGTCTCAGCATGGAGATCCTAATCACCCTATGACACTCAGAAAATTCATAAATCCCACTAGGTCAGGATCACCATCTTGCATTGTTTTTCCCCCATAAGCAGCACGTTTCAATTTTAAATCAAGTGTCATCAATCTCTTACCCACATTCCATGGTCTAGAATCAGAAAACTTTTATCAGCACCTAAGAGAGTTCGAAGAATTATGTAACACTTGTACATACTAAAATTGTAGCATAAATATAATTCGGTTAAAGTTTTTTCCCTTTTCTTTAAAGGATAAAGCTAAAATTTGGCTACAAAACCTTAGGTCAGGATCTATTAGAACATGGGATCATTTACAAGAACAGTTTCTTAAAAAGTTCTTTCCCCCTCATAGGACAAATTTCTTTAAGAGAAGAATCACAACATTCATACAAGAGTCAGGGGAAACACTTTACCAATGTTGGGAGAGGTATAAAGAGATGTTAAATATTTGTCGAAATCATGGGTTTGAAACCTGGAGGTTAGTTGCCCAATTCTACGAGGGTTTAACACCCCAAGGTAGACAAGTAGTGGAGATGATGTGTAATGGTGAGTTTAGGGACAAAGATCCCGAAGATGCACTAGATTACCTAGAGCATATAGCAGAGAATACATATCAATGGGATACAATTGGTACATATGAGTCATCTGTTAAACCACGGCCATCTGGTAGAGGTATGTTTAACCTTAGGAAAGACTATGACCTTGCTACCAAGTATGCATTTCTGTCTAAAAAAGTTGAGGCTTTAGAAACAGGGAAGAGGGATCATGTCAAGTCAGTTCAGGAAATCATATGTCAAATTTGTAGTTCAAATAAACATGTCACAGAAGTTTGCCCGTCCATACCAGCCCTGAAAGATTGTCTCCATGACCAGGTCAGTTCCATAAACACATTTAATAGACCAAATCCAAACCCATACTCACATACCTATAATCCTGGTTGGAGAAACCATCCAAACTTCAATTAGAGGAATGATAACCAAGCACAACCTTCACACCAACCTCCCAAGTTTCACCAGAATTTTCGAAATTCCCAGAATTATGCACCATATGTCCCACCACCTAAAAAAACCATTGAAGATAACTTGAGTGCATTCATGGAAAAACAAGAAACCATCAATAACCAAAATGCACAAATGATGAATGATCTTAAGGAAACTTTTGATTAAATCACATCTGCTTTGGCCATTAAAGAAAAAGGTAAGTTTCTTGCACAACCTCAGTAAAATCCTAAGAGTCATCAAAACCCTCACGAGCGTAGTTCTGGAAGTCAACACTTAGACCAAGTCAAATCTATTATTACTCTTTGAAGTGGTAAGACCATCCACAGACCTATTCTTGAACCTCATGAAACTGAGGAAAAATCAGAATCAGAGGGTAAGGAATGGGTTGATGAGCCATTACCCATTGTTGATAATAACAGTTTTTCTCATGCACCTCCATTTCCTCAGGCATTAAAAATAAAGAAATTAAACCATTCCCTAGAGATTTATGAAATATTCAAACAGGTAAATGTCAATATCCCTTTGTTAGATGTCATTCAACAGATACTATCATATGCCAAATTTCTGAAAGATCTGTGCACCGTTAAAAGAAAACATCAGGTAAGAAAGAAGGCTTTTCTAGCTGAACAAGTAAATTCCATTCTCTCAACCAATAATGCATTAAAATACAAAGACCCTGGTTGTCCAACTATTTATTGTATTATTGGAAATCAAAACATTGAACATGCTTTGCTTGATCTTGGAGCTAGTGTAAATTTACTGCCATTTTTCGGTTTACCAACAACTTAATATCGGTGAGATGAAACCAACCTCAACTACCCTTTTACTTGCCGATAGATCAGTTAAGGTACGAAAAAAAAAATTGTGGAAGATGTGTTATTACAAATTGATAAATTCATATATCCTATGGATTTTATTGTTTTAGAAACACAACCTGTGGCAGACAGCTATAAGCCAATCTTTGTAATACTTGGTCGGCCATTTTTAGTGACAGCTAATGCTTTGATAAATTGCAGGAATGGAATCATGAATCTTTCGTTTGGCAGCATGACATTAGAGTTAAACGTTTTTAACATGTGCAAACAGCCATATGATGAAGATAATGAAAACGAAAGCGTAGAATCAATTGAACCTATTGTGGATGAGCATATTCATGGGAGTTTATTTGATCCCATGAAATTTTTTTACTGCTAATTATGTTGAGTCAAGTGCACAAACTGATTCGGATATTACTAATGATTTTCTACTTGACTCTATTCAGGTATTGGAAGACGATGAAGAACTAGGAACACTGGAAGAAGAAAAACATGAAGAAGCACCCAATTTGGAGTTATAAACTTTGCCAGAAGGACTGAAATATACATTTCTAGAAGATAATCAAACTTACCCTGTGGTAATTTCTTCTTCTCTCACAAGCGATCAAGAAGGTAAACTTTTAAATGTGTTGAAAGAACACAAACTGGCAATTGGATGGACTTTAAAAGACATAAAAGGTATTAATCCATTAATTTGCACACATCAAATACATCTAGAAGGTAATGCTAGACCATATCGTCAACCTCAAAGAAGATTAAACCCACACATGAAAGAAGTAGTAAAAACTGAGGTCCTTAAACTTCTTGATGCAGACATTATCTATCCTATTTCTGATAGTAAGTGGGTAAGTCCTACACAGGTTGTAACTAAAAAGTCTGGAATCACTGTTGTAAAAAATGATAAAGGGGAATTAATCCCAACTCGTATTTCATCTAGTTGGCGTATGTGCATTGATTATAGAAAATTGAATGACGCAACTAGAAAAGATCATTTCCCTTTGCCATTTCTTGACCAAATTTTAGAAAGAGTAGTTGGACACCCTTATTATTGTTTTCTTGATGGTTACTCAGGTTATTATCAGATTCCCATTGCTTTAGAAGACCAGGAAAAGACCACATTCACATGCCCCTTTGGAACATTTGCATTTAGGAAAATGCCCTTTGGACTTTGTAATGAGCCTGCAACATTCCAACGATGCATGTTGAGCATATTTAGTGACATGGTTGAACATTGTTTAGAGGTCTTTATGGATGATATAACTGTTTTTGGAAATTCATTTGATAATTGCTTGACTAATCTGGAAAATGTTTTGAAAAAATGTGATGAAAAAGAACTTGTGTTAAATTGGGAAAAATGTCATTTCATGACTGATTCAGGAATTATTTTAGGACACGTTGTGTCATCTAAAGGTATTGAGGTTGACAAAGCAAAAATATGGGTCATTTCTAAATTACCATTACCAAAAAAAGTTAGGGACATTCGTTCTTTTTTAGGACATGCGGGATTTTATAGGAGGTTCATTAAAGTCTTTAGTACCATATCCAGACCCTTATACAACCTCCTATTAAAAGATGCAACATTTGAATGGACAGAAGAATGTCAAAAGTCATTCCAAAACAATTATCAGTCTTTTGACTTCTGCTCCTATTATGTAATCCCCTGATTGGTCCTTGCCCTTTGAGCTAATGTGTAATGCTAGTGATTATGCAGTTGGTGTAGTTCAAGGGTAGAGAAAGGAAGGTAAGCCGCATGTGATATATTATGCTAGTAGAACATTAAACAGTGCACAAATGAATTACACAACCATAGAAAAAGAACTACATGCTGTAATATTTTCATTGGATAAATTTCGAT
The DNA here is from genome assembly GCA_019454045.1 of Zanthoxylum bungeanum. NCBI lineage: Eukaryota > Viridiplantae > Streptophyta > Magnoliopsida > Sapindales > Rutaceae > Zanthoxylum > Zanthoxylum bungeanum. The sequence continues at coordinate 58,988 of SKCR01031811.1, forward strand.
CATATTTAATCGGTTCTTCAACTGTTTTTTACTCTGATCATACTGCTGTTAGATATTTGATGTCTAAATAGGATGTGATGAGTGGAAAATATATCAATATTTACCGCCCCTTTTACTTTATATTTTGTTTAGTTTCTCAGGTTTGATGAACGTTTTGATATGTTTTAGTTTATTTTACAGATAAAATAATATTGGGACCCAATGAAATCATTAAGGACGAAATGTGGGTCAAATAAGGGCAAAAATTGGACTTGACATATTAATTTTGGAGATTGGAAACTTGAAAGGGCGTTTTAACGAAGTGCAGTTTTGGAAATTCCAATTTTGCGCATCTGTCGTATTTTAAGCATAACATTTTACTCTGATATCGGATTGAGCGGATTCAAGTTCCAGATTAAAGAAAACTTAATATCTACAACTTTGAAAGACAAAATAATTTCGAATTCTGAAGATTTCATGCCCGAAATTGATGAACCATCCAGAAGTGTGTTGTGTGTAATTATAAAAGTCATTTTCAATCATTTTCAAAGCAAAAAATAAATTAATAAATAAATAATAAAAATTATCAAATCACCACCAAACATGATAAGAAATTAGTGGAGCAATAAATAATGGATTTGGTGGAGCAATTAGTGGAGCAATTAATAATGGATTTGGTGGATGATTTGATGGTGGCAAAATTTTGCATATAAATACCAAGCCATTTCATTTGTAAATTCATACTTTCTTCTAAGGAATTCCTTAAGAATACTAAGAAGATTATATCTTGTTTGTTTATTTACAGCTTTTAGTAATTAATTTCCGCTTTCGCACTTTCTTTTCTTTACTTTTCAGTTTTTACTTTCTGCAATTTACTTTTACGCACAGTACTTTTCTTTCTTTAATTTTTAGTTTTTACTTTTCAGTAATGAGGAGGTAACTCCCCTTTGCTTGGGTAAAAGGTAAAACTTTTATTACTAATATTTAGATTAATCTCCCTTAATTATAATATATAAACTAGTTAAAACCTGACTTAACGAGGATACCACCATATTGGTCGGTTGGTAATTATTTAAATTGGTTTTAACCTGACTAAACTGGATACCGCTTGATTGGTCGGTTGGTAATTAATTATTAATTTGACTTAATCTGGATACCGCCTATATGGCTGGTTGGTAATTATTATGCAAAGTTAATATATTATATTAAGGGAGATATCTAAAATAGAAGTAATAAAAGTGGATCATTTTACCTCAGTATTTTCTTTTATTGTACTTTTACTTTATTTACTTTTCATAAATTTACTTTCAGCATTTACTTTTCAGCAATTTACTTTTCAGCAATTTACTTTCAGCATTTACTTTTCAGCAATTTACTTTCCTCATTTACTTTTCTGCAATTTACTTTCAGTATTTAATTTTCAGTAATTTACTTTCAGCATTTACTTTTCAGCAATTTATTTTTCAGCATTTTACTTTATGTCTTTTATTTTATTTAAGTTTTTACTAGCCCTAGTTATGTGTCGTAACTAAGTTAGTTATCTAAGGTTGTGATGAATTCTAATATCACCGGTTTATAAGGGGTTATTTTATAGTTTGGGTAATTTAAAGGTTTACTTATTAAGTCTTAAGCTTAATGCTTCTTGTTGTCTGATCACCAATAAGATTGATCTGGTAAATCTAAAATGAACTAGACATAGGGATTTTAGGTTTCAGCCTTAGACTTAATAGTCCACGATCTTCCTTGAGGATAGATAACCCTTTAATAGATTTCCTTACAGGATAGACATATACCTGTCGGGCGGGGGTAGCCATAATTGGAACTCAAACTTAATGAATCCAGATAATTTGGTTGACATAGACATATGGTTCAATTGGGTTAAACTGGGTATTTACGTCTGACCATCGACAGAGGCTTTGGCAAAAAATTTAGTGTTCTAGGTTAGTAAACTGATTTATTACACAAACATAAAATAATCACTTCATCTTTTAAAAGATATTAGAAAGATTCACAACCCTAGATCTTTGAGTCTTTTGTTATTTTCCTTAGTATTTTCTTTTTTTTATTTTATTTATTTTAATTAAGGAAAACCACATTCAACTAATCAAACAATCATTCTCTTCTCCATTTAATTAGATATTTATAGATAAATAGATTCAATAATTAATAACAACAGTAGGAATTAAGTCATCGTGGGATCGATATTTTTATACTACTTGAACGATACGTGCACTTGTGTTATATGTGTGTGTTTACGCCGGTCAGGATGCCAAACCAAGATTAATACGGTGGATTTTGTTGCTTCAAGAATTCAATCTCATAATCAAAGAAAAAAAAGGGGCAGAGAACGTGGTTGCAGATCACTTATCGAGACTCACAAATGAGTCACTAATCGATAGCACTCCTATCAATGATTCTTACACTTTCTGTAAATACATACACTTTCTGTAAAACTTGCGAAAATTGTCAAAAGTTGGGATCTATTTCAAAAAGAAACATGATGCCTTTAAATCACATCATTGTTATCGAAATCTTTGATTGTTGGGGGATAGATTTCATGGGCCCATCATTGTTACAGTCGATTATGTTTGAAAATTGTCACATCATTGTTATCGAAATCTTTGATTGTTTAGATTTTTATATATTTTAGTTGCAGTCGATTATGTTTCAAAATCGATCGAGGCAATTCCTTGTCGGAACAATGATCACACAACTGTGATCAAATTTTTAAAAGAAAACATGTTGAGTCGATTTGGAATTCCTCGTGCCATCATAAGTGATGGAGGTAAACACTTTTGTAATAGACCCTTTGAGTCCCTAATGAAAAAGTATGGAGTCACACATAAAGTTTCCACCTCTTATCACCCTCAGACAAACGGACAAGTTGAATTAGCGAATAGAGAAATTAAACAAATTTTAGAAAAAAACGGTTAACCTAAATCACAAAGATTGGTCTCTCCGACTAACTGATGCACTCTGGACATATCGAACAGCTTTCAAAACGTCTTTGGGAATGTCCTCCTATCGCCTAGTTTATGGAAAACCATATCATTTGCCTGTAGAACTTGAGCATAAAGCATTTTGGGCTATTAAAACATTTCATTCAAACCTTCAAAATGCTGGTCATGAACGTAAATTGCAACTAAATGAACTTGAAGAGTTAAAGAATGATTCATATGAGAATATGAAAATTCGTAAAGCTAAAACTAAAGCCTTTCATGATAGTCAAATTTCACGAAAAATATTTGAAGTTGGTCAAAAAGCTTTACTTTATAATTCTCGTCTTCATTTATTTCCTGGAAAGTTAAAATCCAAATGGAGTGGCCCATTTATTGTGAAACATGTTTATCCTTATGGGGCAATTGACATTAAGAATCCTAGGGATGGTGTTGTATTTAAAGTAAATGGACAGCGTCTGAAACCTTTTTTGGAGTAATTGATGTAGTTTCTTTCATGTTCTGTTTAATATTTCTATAATTTCCATTTTTCATAGTTTTGTAGTGTTCTTGTTCTTTTATTTTATCTCACACCCCGGTAAAGCAGCGGATAACGGTACTCCGTGACTCAAGTCGGTTATTTCAGTTTCCTAAAAACACTGATACCCTACAAACTAAGGCATGGAATAAACTCTCGCAACCCTCCATAAATATTTTCCTGCACTTCCCAGAAATGCTCTGATTAAAATTTACAAAGCCCGCATAGAAAGAATGAGAATTCTTATGATTCATGGTATTCCTAGTGATATTCGTTGGGTAATCGAAGCAAGGGTTCGTTTGGCAGGTGAGTCACTTGACTCCTTCATTCCTTACATGTCTGGTTCAGGGAAAAGCACATATTTTAAGAAACGAAGAGCTAAACAAATAGGTGTTTGTTATAAGTGTGCACGCTGTATATGCAACACTCGTTGTCGTTCTTTAGGAATGGTGTCCGATAATCGTGAGGATAAAATACAATTCATTAGGGACGGACTGAGTAAGGAGCCTTTTGATGATATATCATTGACTCTTGAGACGCATCCTAGTGGATATGTTCATCGTGAAATTCTCAGATTACGCACACAATTCCATAAAGAAAGACAACCATACAGTCTCGGGAATCTGACTTTAAAAGACCCTGTTTGCCAATTTATAAGAAAATTGGATGGGAAGCCTATCCCCGACCCATAGAGGGCATTCAAACCGTTACTGGACGTAAAACAGAGGAAGATGTGAGCCACAATCACAATTACCAGTACATATTATTGCATTGATTTTATTTACTTTAAATTCCTGTTTTCCTTTACTTTTTACCGACAGTATCTAACATTTTTTGTTCACGATCTATTTTTCTGATAGTGGTCATTTTGCAGATATTAATGCATTTCTCACTCACCCTTTTTAGGATCTATAAATTCATCTCGTTATCTCTTTTTCCTCAACACAAATGGAGACAACTTCAAAATGATGATTCACTAATATCTATGTATTTTGTGGAACTAGCTCCGGAACTAAACAAGAATTTATTGAGGGAGCAAGAGAATTGGGTAGAGTTATGGCAAATAGAAATATGCATTTAGTATATGGCGGTGGCAATCTCAGATTGATGGGGTGTATTTCAAAAGCTGTATAAGAAGGTGGAAGTCAAGTTTTGGGGATCATCCCAAAACCTTTAACAGAAAGCCACATCATCAAAAAATCAAATGGAGAAGAATGTATTGTCCCAGGTATGTCTGAAAGACTAACTGAAATGATCAATCATGCTGATGCTTTCATTACTTTACCAGGTGGGCTCGGAACGTTGGAAGAAATATTCACTGTTGCGTCATGGGAAAACTTGAATATTCACCAAAAACCTATTGGGCTGTTTAATGTTAATGGATTTTTCGATTTTCTTTTTGTATTTCTTGAAAATGCCAAAAGGAATGGGTTTATTTCAAAAATGGTAAGAGATATCTTCCTAACTGCACGAACAGCTGATGATTTAATTGACCAACTCTTAGCTTATGAACCAAAAATCGACCCTATTTTTTAATTATTGACAATCTTTATACCGCCTTTAAGGCTGGTTTTATCTTTATACAGCCTTTATGGCTGGTTTTATCTGTATACCGCCTTTCTGGCTGATTTTATCTTTATACCGACTATATGGCTGGTTTTATACGATTTTGGAATAATTAAGTACCTTGGTAGGCCTTGTTATAGACAAACGGTATCACCGCCTTTATGGCTGGTTCTTTTTATTGTTATAATTAATTCTTGTAATAGATTAAGTGGGTAAAAATGACAATTTATAAATTATGATAAAGCGAGATTTCTAAATGTTTAAAATACTAGAAGTGGATCCCCTAACTCCAGCATTTCCTTCTATTATTGTATTTCAACCTAAAATCCTCCAACTACTTCAACAAAGCAAACTTTTCATTTTCGCGTTGTTCACTATTCTATTTTGCTAAATCTCTTCTCTGTGGATCGACCCCGGACTCACCGGGTTATTTTATTACTTCGACACTCTTATACTTGGGAGTAAAAGACCACTTTTCGAGCGTGTTAATGATATATCCACTCCCAATTAACAGGCGGAGGTCTGATCTAAATAGATCGGTGACGTGACTGCCATCTAAGTGTGGAAGATGTCTCATGTGCCCACAATGGTATCTCAAGTCGAAGAATCACAAGTGCTACTCAACCCGACAAGATTCTTATTGACATTGGTGTACCATCCATTAAGAATCTTCGGTGAGTCGTTCAGTGTTTATCCGCTATAAACACCTACATGTCTATACTATTCTCCAAGACTTATGGTTTATTGAGAAACCATTGGAATCATATATTCCAGTATACAACATGTATCGGTCTCAACGGGTTTACTATACTGACCAAGTAATGTAAACCTTGACCAGGAACTGTCTGAGAATGACAACATCATGATACAACTCAATGTCAGTTGCGACGCTTTTGCAACAGCATCATGACTAGTCATTCCAAGGTCATTAAGTCTTTACCATATTAAAAGATACATTATATTATAGAAACTGCATATATATTATTCATAATAATAACGTTTTACAGAAGTATTCATAAAGAAATACAACCGGGAATTGGCACTCTGAGCACCAACCCCAACAAAAACTCTCATTTGCTCTAGTGCCAAAAACGATTGTATCTAATACCCATCGACTCCACGTGTTTATCAAACAACTTCGGAGGTATGACCTTCGTCAGCGGGTCTGCTACATTATCTTCACTCGGTACTTTACACACGACAATATCCCATCGCGACATAATCTCTCGAATGATGTGGTACTTGCGTTCCACATGCTTTGACTTCTGATGCGCCCTCGGTTCATTTGCTTGCGTAATGGCTCCAGTATTATCACAATATAACTGAATCACATTCTCGATACTTGGGACAACTCCCAATTCTGTGATAAAGTTCTTTATCCACACAGCCTTTTTTGTAGCTTTAGAAGCTGCAATATATTCCGCCTCAGTGGTGGAATCTGCTGTTGATCCCTGTTTGGATCTCTTCCAACAAACTGCACGTCCGTTAAGGGTAAATACGAATCCAGATGTAGACTTTCTATCATCAGGATCCGATTGGAAATCGGAATCCGTATACCCGTTAACTTGCAGTTCGTTTCCTCCATAAATTATTAACTTATCCTTAGTACCTTTAAGATACTTTAGGATATGTTTAATGGCCATCCAATGGTCATTACCTGGATTGGACTGATATCGACTAGTTACGCTAACAGCGAAACTGATATCAGGCCTTGTACATAACATGGCATACATTATGCTACCCAAACACGAAGCATAAGGTTGGTTAGACATTTTAACCTTCTTCTCATCTTCTGTTTGTGGACTCATCTTCTTGGAAAGATGAGTCCCATGTCTGAACGGTATGTTTGCTGTCTTACAGTTACCGAAATTATACCGTTCCAAGATCTTATCTATGTACGTTAATTGGGATAACCCAATCAGCTTCCTTTGTCTATCTCTATAGAGTTTTATCCCTAAACATAAGAAGCTTCTCTCAGGTCTTTCATGGAGAAATTCTTAAAGAGGTACGCTTTGATGCTTTGTAACATACCTAAATCATTCCCAATGATTAGGATGTCATCAACATATAGGACTAAAAACACGACCATTCTCCCACTGGCCTTCTGATACACACATGATTCTTCCGAATTCTTGAGAAAACCAGACGATCTAATAATCTCGTCGAATTGAAGATTCCAACTTCGTGAAGCTTGTTTAAGTCCATAAATGGACTTCTTAAGCTTACACACCATACCCGAGTTTTCGCTGGACGCAAAACCTTGCGGCTGTTCCATATAGATTTCTTCATCAAGAAATCCATTTAGAAAAGCCGTTTTGACATCCATTTGCCAAATCTCGTAGTCATGATATGCAGCTATAGAAGGCAAAATTCGAATAGACTTAAGCATTGCTACTGGTGAAAAAGTTTCATCGTAGTCGACGCCGGGTCGCTACGTGTAACATTTTGCTACCAGTCGGGCCTTGTAATTTTCAACCTTACCGTCAGGCCCGCGCTTCCTCTTGTAAACCCATTTACAACCGATAGGAACAATTACTTCGGGAAGCGGAACCAAGTCCTAAACTTGATTCTCATGCATTGAGTCTAACTCGGATTTCATGTCACTTTGCCATTTCACGGAGTCGATGTCCAACATCGATTCTCTATAGGTGAAATGATCAGTCTCTTCTACTAAGAGAACATCTAGACTCTTTTCTTATATCAAATACAAGCAGTCATGAGGTCTAGATACCCTTTCTAACCTACGGAGTCTGTGTGTTGAAGGTCATTCATCTACTTGAACTTCAGGTTCCTCCGTTGGTTTGTTATTTTTAGGTTGGACTTCATCAAGTTCAACCTGTCTATGATTACCTCATTATGACAAAAATTCTACTTCTAGAAATTTTACGAAGCGACATACGAACACATTTCGATGCTCGGTATCATAGAACAGATATCCCCTCGTATTCGATGGATATCTGACAAACCTAAACTTTTGCCCTCGAGGCAAAAGCTTATCTTGCTGAGTCACCCTGACATAGGCAGGACAACCCCAAACCTTAATGTAACTAAGATTTGGTCTCCTACCGAACCATATCTCATACGGAGTGTAGGAACAGCTTTTGAAGGAATCTTATTCAAAAGATGTGCAGTTGTTAAAAGAGAGTAGCCCCATAAGTAATAGGGCAAATCTATGAAACTCAACATCGATCGGACCATATCCAATAAAGTCTGATTTCTCCTCCCACACACTCCATTGTGTTGTGGAGTACCTGGAGGAGTATATTGAGCGAGAATCCCATTTTCTTTCATATAATCCATGAACTCATTGCTCATATATTCGCCGCCTCGATCGGATCGAAGGAATTTAATATATTGACCAGTTTGTTTTTCTACTTCATTTCAGAACTCTTTGAACTTTTCAAAGGTTTCCGATTTATGTCGCATTAAATAGACATAACCGTACTGTGACAGATTATCGATAAACGTAGCGAAGTACGAATAACCACTGTGAGCAGTCTTACTTAGTGGACCACATACATCAGAATGTACGAGTTCCAGTAAGTTAGTGCCGCGGTGTCCAACACCAGAAAATAGGGCTTTGGTCATCTTACCCTGAATACAGGATTCACAAGTTGGATAGATTCAATGGTAAGATCTGGTATCAAACCATTCCTAACCAATTGGGTAAGGCGTTTAACGCCTATGTGACCCAGCCGCATATGCCAAAGTTCAGTATTATTAATTACAAGTAAACTACGTTTATTAACTCCAGTATTTAAAATGTCTTTTGAAGTTTGCAATATATAATGACCATGCTAGTTTGGACAACAAAGGATCTGAATATTACTTTTATCATATAAATACAAAGAACAGTTCTTAATATTAATACGAAAGCCTTGTGTATCCAATACAAAAAGTGATATAATATTAGCTACACATCCGGGTATAAAATAACAATCATTTAACAAAAGTGTCCCTTTCAGCAAATGGATCTTGCATACTCCCATTGCAACTGCATCCAGTGAGTCTCCACTCCCGAACCGCAACTGCATCTCCCCAGGCTTCAGTTTCCTACTTTCCTTCAGCACCTGCAACGAATTGCAAATGTGAATGGGACAAGCAGAATCTAAAATCCAGGTGGATGTAACGGCTTCACAAGCCAAAGATATATCAATAAATGGAAAAATAAATGTACCTGATGTCGATGCTCTCTCCCTCATCAGCTGGGCAATGTAGTCAGGACAGTTCCTTTTTCAGTGCCCGACTTTACTGCAGTGATGGCACTTGTCTTCACAAGCCCTATTGGGCTTTGCTATCTTTGCCTGTGGTTGAGGACCGAGACCCTTCTTCTTCTTCCCTTTCTTCTTATTTCCCTTTGACCAAGTCTGGGAAGAAGCAGAAAGTTATAGGTCTTGGAGGGCGAGTCGTTACTCCTTTCTTGATGTCCTCTTCCACCGTGAGCAACATCCTATGCAGATCTTGGTAGGTACAGATAATCCCGTTCATGTTGAAGTACATCACGAACTAGCGATAAGAAGCTGGGAGTGAACCAAGAATGACACTCATACCTAGAATGTCATTCATAATAAGATTATGTTGCCTCAATTGATCGATCAAATCGATCATCTGAAGAACATGTGGGGTAACAGCTTGCCCCTTATCCAACGGCACATGGAATAATTCCATTGCGACCTTATAAACAACAACTTGTTCTTGGTTTTCAAACGATTGTATTAATCATGTCATCATACTATACACATCTAACATGCCATATTATTGTTTCTTGAGCCCCTGTGAAAGCGAACTTAAGATGTATGATTTAACTTTTAAATCATCATCCTTCCAAGCTTGGAAGACTTCACGTTCTTCCGGTGCAACATGCTATGCCACAGCAAGTGGCAGTGGACCCTCAAGAACATATCCCAACTTCTCGGAGTCGAGGACAATCCTCAAATCCAATTCCCAATCGGTGAAGTTATCAGCGCCTTTGAGTTTATTCGCATCAAGCATACGCGCAAACTGATTAGTGGATGGTGCCGCCATCGCAAATCTATCATATAGATTACGAAAAACGTTTAGTAGAAATTAAGCAGTTTCATATAATATCAAAAACATAAACTAGATCATGGATTTTTAATCTAAAAATGCCCCTCCCACTAAATCATGCAATAATGTAATCCCCAAACAAAATACAAAGATTTAATAATTAAATTAAATATAAATAGTAAAAAGTGGATCCTGTGAATATATTTCAGCTCACAGCAGAGGCACGGTCTCGCCTACGTATATTCATCAAGTAGACAACTCATTTGTCAATCACTCACTAGTGACTCCTGGGTTTCCGGTCCTGGCCGTTTCTCATTGTAGCTGCTAAGACAGGCCCACAAGGAGATGTACCAAGGTTAAACTCGTCAATGATAAACTCAAGTTACTTGCGTAACCCTGACAACTGGGGCACGTTCAGGATTCCCCTTTCGCTTGAATTTATCTAGTATCTTATATACATCCGGTATAAATAAATCTCTATTGGCTACACCCTCACAGCAGAGGCACAGTCTTAGATGTATTCACTGAGAAATATTCATAAACTGTATTGACAAGACGAACCACAAAACATGCATCAAATACATAATTACATTTAAACCTTATTAATTAGGGATTTTCAGCTAAGTGTCATACACCCTAAATCTAATCAAATTAGATTAAAACATGCATGTATAAAGTTAATAAAATATGATTAAATATTGAATTAAAGGGCTAATCATATTAGGGGGCCTAGAATCAGACTCGCTCTGATACCATTTTGAATGGGTATTATTGCGGAAATCCGGTAACGCAACGGAACAGTGGAAAATCAAAATTTTCAGATTTCAAAATTTTTTCTCAGATTAATTAAATAAATTTTTTTTATTAATTATCCAATTATCAAATTATGAAATATTACACAACAAATCAAATTTATGTGTAATTACCGAATTACCTCTAAACATAACATTTTGTTTATTTTAATCCGAAATTGTTCGAAAAAATTTTGGATGATTCTAAATCATTACAAATATGAATTTAACATGTCATACACATTGAAATTCAAATTGCAACAAAAATTCCAAAAATTTTACACCAAGGCCGAGAGCCCTAACAAATGGGGAATGTGCATTTTGTATTTTCAATGTTCAAAACATATCCAAATGAAATCCAATCAACATAAGATTTTATATGTATCATATACACATACAAATACAAATACACAACATAAATTAAAATCCCCAAATTTGGAAGTGGTCTCAAACCCTAATTTTTCAATTTCTTCAAATTGGACAAATTAGACCAAATTTGTTAAATCCAATACTTCAATCATGTTTCTTCCATTACAATCAAGCCTCACCACAATGAAACAACATATCAAGATATTTAGGTCATTTAAGAGTGGATCAATAACTCTAGATTAGCAACAGTTTCTCAAACTATCAAAAGTATGCTTATTAACACATTAGAAGCATCCTTTGAATTTTATACATGCTCAACCCATCCAAAACTTCCATTCTCCAAAAATGAAAAGAATAAAGAATGGAAAAACATAGAACATTACAGATGAAGCCCACAACAAGAGGAACATTTTTCCTCTAATGGAAGATTGGAAATACTTACTTAATCCAAGCTTTTTCTTTGTTTTTATTTTCTTTGTCTCAAGCTTCTTCTCTTTATTTTAATGGAGTTTTTGGTAAAGGTTTTACAAGTTATGAAACCCTAAATAAAATAAACAATTTATACTTCCAACATTAGCACATGGCCGAATTTGGTGTATACAAAATATCAAGATATTTATTTTTTGTTTCATTAAAGTTCAACTTGCCAACTTGTTAAATTGATCATTACACTTTAATGAATATTCAAACAAGTCAAAAATTGTAACTAAGTCATTAAATGATATATAATAACTTAAAATATTATACTTTAATTAATTTAATCATTTAAAATTAAATAATTAAATATTATTAAATACAAATATATTAAATATATGTATTATATTTAACAATAAATTATTAAATACATATATATTTATGATATTGGTCAAATATCTCAATTTGACAATTAATTAATGTGTATTTGAATTAATCTAATCAACATTAAATACAATACACAAAAATTAAGGAAATGACTATCGGGTCCCTACACATGTATTTTGCGTTTAACTTTTTAACAACTTTATAAATAATCAATATTATTTATATATGTTTCCCTAGTGCTCTACGAGTATATTTCATTAGTGAGACTCTCTAGATTCAGGCATATCCGTCACGAAATCCAATTTCGTTTCCATAATTTATCCACCCGTAAATTATGACGATCACGGATAAACTCGCTGAATCATACAGGTCGAGGTCATGGAAAATGTATAATTCCTCTGTCACAGGTATCCGGATATATCTCAGAGATATAGATGTTAACATCAAATCTCTATGGGGATTATCCCTTCGACATCTCTATTACCAATCTCAAAAAGAATATTTAAAACTAGCTTCTAAACTGTACCACGGGCCCATGATTTTTATCTGATTACTAATCATATGGACTACCTATGCTCTGATACACAGAACTGGCGGATCCTATCTCGATACACACAAGAAACCTCAGGATCTATCCACACCCAACGAACAGGCGGAGGTATGATCTAAATAGATCGGTGACGTGACTGCCATCTAAGTGTGGAAGATGTCTCATGTGCCCACAATGGTATCTCAAGTCGAAGAATCACAAGTGCTACTCAACCCGACAAGATTCTTATTGACGTTGGTGTACCATCCATTAAGAATCTTCGGTGAGTCGTTCAGTGTTTATCCACTATAAACACATACATGTCTACACTAGTCTCCAAGACTTATGGTTCATTGAGAAACATTGGAATCATATATTCCAGTATACGACATGTACCGGTCTCAACGGGTTTACTTATACTAACCAAGTAGTGTAAACCTTGACCAGGAATTATCTGAGAATGACAACGTCATGATACAACTCAATGTCAGTTGCGATGCTTTTGCAACAGCATCATGACTAGTCATTCCAAGTTCATTACGTCTTTACCATATTAAAAGATACATTATATTATAGAAACTGCATATATATTATTCATAATAATAACGTTTTACAGAAGTATTCATAAAGAAATACAACCGGGGATTAGCGCTCTGAACACCAACCCTAACACATCTTTGTCTTCTTCCATGTCAAGGATAATGAAATCTGCTGGGAGAATGAGTTTGTCAACTTTGACCAGCACATCTTCAACGACTCCTCTTTGAAATGCGAGCGTTATATCAGCAAGTTGCAGCGAGAGTGAGGTAGGCATTGCTTCTCCAATTACAGTTTCCTGTAAATAGAAAAAGGCATCAAATTAACACTTGCACCTAAATCACATAAAGCCTTACCGATGTAATGTTCTCCAATGGTCACGGGACTGTGAAACTTCCAGGATCTTTCAACTTCGGGGGAAGTTTCCTCTGAATGAGGGCACTGCATTCTTCTATCAATGCTACTATCTCGTAGTCTCCCAATCTCCATTTTCGTGAAAGAATGTCTTTCATGAATTTCACATAGCTAGGCATTTCTTCCAATGCTTCTGCAAATGGGATGTGATGTGCAACTTTTAGAACACCTCCAGGAATTGAGCAAACTGCTTGTCCAGTTTGTTTTTCTGAAGACGCTGAGGAAAAGGTGGAGGTGGAGTGAATTTTTCTTGATCTTTTTCCTTTGCTTCTTTTTCCTCCATCTGTGGAACTACATCTTTTAGTACTTTTTCTTTGGTTGCCTTGATTCCAATATCTTTGTTGATTTCAGTACCACTTTTCAAGGTAATGGCTTGACATTGCTCCTTCCCTCGGTTCCTTGGATTTGTTTCTGTGTTGCTAGGAAGACTCCCTGACGGTCTGTAACTCTGGGCATTGGCCAGTTGTCCAATTTGATTCTCCAGTGCTTTGATAGAAGCAGATTAGCTTTGAAACATAGCATCATATGTTGTTTGTTGCTTTTTGAACATCTCTGCAATCCATTCTTTCATTTCTGGTTCGTTTTCATGCTCCTGGATTTTATTTTGTTGCTGGAATCCAGATGGTGGATAGTTCTTTTGCCCTGAATTATTGCTCCATGAAAAATTGGGATGATTCCTCCACCCTGGGTTTTAGGTGTGGAATATGGATTGTTCCCATGTTTGTTGAAATTGTTGACATAATTCACCGTCTCTTCAAGTTGGTTTGGTTCTGGTGCTCCTCCAAATGGTGAACTTGTGGCTCCAATATTGTTTTGAGTGCTGAGAGTCTCCATGAATTTTCATATCTGATCCAGCTTGGCACTGACTGTTGTATTGGCTCCAACTTCATAAATTCCTACAATTCTTTGAATCATGCTCATTTTTATTGGCCACAAGGAATTATTGTTGGCCATTTCTTCGATTAGGTCATAGGCTTGATCTTCTCATTTTGCCATCAAAGCTCCTCCAGCAGCAGCATCAATTGTGGTTTTCATCAGTCCAGAAAGTCCATTATAGAAAGTTTGGACTTGAAGCCATTTTGGAATTTCATGGTGAGGACATTTCTAAAGCAAATCTTTGTACATTTCCCAAGCTTCGTAGAGAGTTTCCGAGTCATGTTGTACAAAGGATGTGATGTCATTCCTCAGTTTTGCTGTTCTGGCTGGTGGAAAATACTTTGCAAGGAATTTGGTGGCTAAATTGTTCCAAGTTGTGATGGAACCTGCTGGTAGTGAATGTAGCCAAGAATTTGCTCTGTCTTTCAAGGAATATGGAAAAACCCGCAGTCTCATAGCTTCTTCAGCTCCTCGGTTGTAATTGAAAGTCCCGCAAACTTCCAGGAAGTTGCTGATGTGGGTATTAGGATCTTCAATTGCATTCCCCCCCAAACTGCACTGACTGCTGAATCATCTAAATGCATGTTTTGATGTCACACGCATTTGCTGGTAAAGTAGGGAGTACAATACAGGAAATGAAGTCGTCGACCGCCAGAATGGTTCTGTCTTGAATGGGAATTAGTGGTGCAACTTCCAGAGGTTCAGTTCCATGTTGACTAAATCTTCTTGGCCTTCACGCCTTTCCCTTCTCAATTGTCCGATGGTTCTTTCAATTTCTGGGTCAAACGGTCGGAGTTCAAAGCTTCTGGTTCGTCTCATGTAGTGTTTGAGAACCTGAAACACAAGAAAAAATAAATAATAAGAAAATAGAAAATTTGATACAAGTAAAGGTATCTAACCTCAAAACTAATAGTGAAATATAAATAAGCCCCGGCAACAGCGCCAAAAACTTGACCGGTGCTTTCACACGCGTATAACGCAAGCGCACGTATCATTCAAGTAGTATAAAAAGTATTGATCCCACGAGGACTTAATATATAATCTATTAATGAGGTCAAATGATTACTAGTATCTAATAGATTGATTGATTGATTTGAAATGGTGATGATTTTAAACTTAAAAACAAGTAAATTAAATTACTCAAAATTAAATTAAATAAAATTCAATATTAAGAAACTATCTAGGGATGTGAATCTTTCCAATATCTTTTAAAAGATGAAGTGGTTATTTCATGTTTGTGTAATATATCGGTTTACTAACCTGGAACACGAAATTATGCAAAAGCCTCTGTCGATGGTCAAATGCAACTATCCAGTATAACCCAATTGAACCATATGTCTATGTCAACCAAATTACCTGGATTCATTAAGATTAAGTTCCAATTGTGGCTACCCCCGCCCGGCAGGTATATGTCTATCCTTTAAGGAAATCTATTAAAGGGTTATATATCCTCAAGGAAGATCGTGGGCTACTAAGTCTAAGGCTGAAACCTAAAATTCATTTGTCAAGTTTATTACCAGATCAATCTTATTAATGGCCAGTTAACAAGACGCATTAAGCTTAAGACTTAATAAGTAAAATTTTAAATTACCCAAACTATAAAATAACTACTTATAAACCGGTGATATTGGAATTCATCACAACCCCAGATAACTAACTTAGTTACGACACATAACTAGAGCTAGTAAAAAAAGTAAAAGACATAAAGTAAAATGCTGAAAAGTAAATGCGGTAAAGTAAATGGTGAAAAGTAAAATTACAATAAATTGCTAGGGGTTAAAGGATCTACTTTTACTACTACTATTTTAGATATCTCCCTTAATATAATATATTAACTTGTGATGATATTACCAACCATCCCTATAGGCGGTAACCTGATTAAGTCAAATTAAGTCCAACCAGCCATAAAAGCGGTATCAATATTTGTCCATAATCCAGCCATATAGGCGGAAATTACCAATCGACCAATCAGGCGGTATCCATGCTTATTCGGATTAAAACCAGTTTATAATTGATTACCAACCGACCAATATAGTGGTATCCTTGTTAAGTCAAATTTTAAATAGTGAATATATTATAAATAAGGGAGATTAATCTAAATAGCAATAATAAAATATTACCTTTCACCCTAGCAGGGGGAAGTTACATCCTCATGTTGAATAGTAAAAACTGAAAAAGTAAAGAAAGTAAATTATTATTACATAAAGTAATTAAAATTAATTACAAAACTGAAATTAAAATAAACTAGATATAAAACTCCCTATTTACATCAGATAATTCAGAGAGGAAAGTACATATGAAACTGAAATCTTGAGCTGAATTTATAGGCATCGATAGGGTCTCCGCGTCGCGACGCGACATGTGTCACGTTCTGATTAGTCCGCCAAGATTCTTATCCGATGACGTGGCATTTTGGATGTTTAATTCAATAATTGAGCTGATATAGCAGTGACGTGGCGATGATGTGGCAATGACGTGGTGATAGTGATTGTCGGCACCGTAGGATTACGACACGTAGCGCGCTGTGATTGGCTGATGATGACGTGGATGCCAAGTGGCAAGCTGACTCGGCATTTGACTCGGTCTTTGGATGACGTGGTGATGACGTGGATGACACGTGGCGATGGCGATTGTCGGCACCATAGGATGATGACACATGGCACGGCGCACGTTAGCATGATCGGCTGTGATGTTGACATGTGGCACGGCGCACGTTAGCAGATTCGGCGCATGTTAGCAAAGTCAAACTTCTCAGATTTTGACACGTGTCCTCGGTGCATGTTAGAATGAGGCAGCGCATATTAGACGTCATGACGCGGGAAGCGCGTCGCGACGCGCCAAATGATGATTTTGCCCTTTTGTCCATTTTTCACTGTTTTGGCCCCAAATCACCTCCAGAGAGTCTTGAAACTTTATTTATCTACAAAATATCACAAAACACATCAAAATATTCACAAAACTCAAGAAACTATACAAAATATTAGGTCAAATGAGTGGGAAATAGTGATACATTTACCACTCATCAGGTGGCTACTCTTTTAGGCCCAAGATCTTCAATGGAATGAGACTTAGGGGAAGAAAAAGAGAGATGGCTATATACAATGGTAGTAGGGAAAGAAAAAAGTTTGGCACGAACTGCTGGCCAGAACTTTTGAAAATGAATATGAACGATTGTACATGGGGAGAAGACTTCAGGGTAAAAGAACCCATCAAAGTTCTCGTCTCTGAAGACATTGATCTATATGAGAGCAATAAAATTTTGAATCATTTTGATGGAAGAACGGAACGAGCATAGAATAATGGTTGAGGCCACGCCTGGACAAACCATATTGACGGGCCATAAAATTCGGGGAATATACTTCAACCTCGGTTTTGCCATTGGTTCCAGTTAAAATGTCATGGGCCAGCTTAATATACACAGAAACCTGCGCAAGATTCTAGCTAAAGCCTCATTGACATTAGAGCCGGAGAAATTATGGAAAAAGACGGGACTGTTGTTCGGAGAAAAAAGAAAAAAAAAACTGAGAAATAGAATAAAAGTAGTAAAAATGATACAATATATAAGTGAGACTAGCCCCAACTAAGTGAGCAATAGTCCAACATAAGAAACTAGACGATTGGACTCGATAGAGCCAAAAATAAGGAAAGTACACTCTAACGAATAGCTGGGCTAGCTAGAGCGAACCAGAAGCGATGAGAGAAGAGTCGGAATAGAGTTGTTTAGACAGGGTGGCCAAACCCCTATATAGGGCGGCCAAAATGAAAGAAGGCAGGCCGAATGAACGACCATTTCCTATGTCAGAAGACAAATGAAAATAACTAATGATAAGTTTTTGACTTGGCACGCAAATGATATATTTACACAGCCTATGGATGAACGGTGTACGTTCACGAGCCAAAATAGGAGCAATAGGACCCACGAATGGTCTAGATAAAGGGGAATAAGAATTGAAGTAGGAACCTTCAATGTAAGGAGGGGTGGACTGGAATTTGGTACGGGCTGAGATGGTAGTTGCAAGAGGGGATAGCCTTATCAGAACATTTATATCGCGCAAAGTAATAGTCATAGAACCAAGTGGGAAGCTGAAGGAGTTGTACTCAGATAAGAAAATAAGGGAGACTATAAATAAAAATGATATTAAAAGCGAAGATGAAGAGAGAGTTCAAGAAGTGGAAGAATGCCCAAGTGCTCAAAAAAAGTCTTTTGGTTTCACCATCAACCACTACGCGCTGAAACCAGTCCTTGAAGATTGTATATGATTTAGGTGAGGTGCGGATAGTATTGGCATGATAGAGAGATAAATAGGCAAGGGTTCAGAAAGTGGGAGATCACCTATTGGAGGAAAGAGCTGGGTCGAAAGAGCATTGGCTATGGCGTCTTCAATGTTGAACGCAAGGCTGAGAGAGCAGACATTCCTTGCTGGGTCTTGCAAAATAAGATGAACAGTATCGACCAAAGGGTCTTTAAGTGCTTTATAGTAGTCTAAAAAAATGTAGACTTCAGGGACTTGGGAATGGAAGATGAGGAAGCAATTGCAAAGTTGAGAAAACAAGTGGGTTTTATTTAGTGCTTGAGAGAGTTGTGAAGGTAAAAGTAAAACAGTGAAAAGGAAAGAAGCCTCCGTTTATAGGGTCATAAGGGTAGCCTACATAATTTACCCTAGACAACTGGCACACATCGAATAGAATTGGATGAAAAGGTGGGAAACGTAAAAGAATGGGGCACATATTACCAGATAAAGAAACGTGAGTTAGAGAAAGTGATGTGAACAAAAGGCAAGGGATTTAATAAGGAACTAATGAGCTTTGAGTCAGGCCTCTAGCATTTAGTGAGGAAATACTGGGTTTTAAATCAAAGCTTCTTGCATTTAATAAGGAGTCATCTCAAAGGTTGTATTTAATGATGAATCATCTCAAAAGATATAAAAAAGATATAATCATCGAATCGAGAGATACGGTTCCAATTTCATTGACCAAATCAATTGGACCGTATTTGGTGGTAATTGTTTAGAGCTAAAAATTTCAAAGGTTAAATGACATCAAAAGGAACATTGGAGGTAACATCACCTAACCAAGTCATAGAAGAAACTCCACCTGCATGAGAAAAATCAATTGCCCAATAAACCTGTCAAATGGATCGTTTAATCGGTCAAGCAACCAGGTCACCCAATAAGCCAGACAACAACCGAACCTAGAAGCAGTTGCCTGACAGTTAAATGAGGTCGGACACATTTCCATCGGTTATCATGAGAGGCAAATCGCAATGTAGAACATGACTCTGCAGTTACCATGATCTTAAGGTACGATTGTAGCAGATATCACAAGTGGTAGGTGAAGCAACAATGAGTTACAGAACGTGGAGTTACAGAATGTGGGATTCAACCACTCAAGCAGTTATCAGACAATTATCCTCATTATTATATAAGCTCAAAGTCAAAATAAGAAGGAAAGAAAAGAAATCAAAAACTCTTATGAGAATGTATAATTTTATCTTCATATAAAACTAATTAAGATTTTGTATTTGCGCCCCTTAGAGGCTTTTCTCAATAAAATCAATCACCATTTTTTGGACTTTATTTTAAGAGGTTTGAACTTTACACGCTCTCTTTTTGTAGACCAAAAATGTATCTATCAACAGATTAACTTGTAAAATACTGTATCCTGGATAATAAGCAGTCGAAATTGTTAGTGCCATAAGAGAGCCATGGATAAGAAAAATGAGAGACAACATATGGAGACATTTCATATGTCTAACATTTTTCAATAACTTTCCTGTAATTTTGATAGATTAAACCTGTGAAAGTATACACATAAATGAGATATGGGCATGACATCATATGGATACATTTTCTCATAAAGAAATGTCTAACTCTTTTATATATTATACTTCCACCCAAAATAAATATATCTCCTAGAACTTGAATAAGATACCACTTGTTTCCACACTAAGAAATCAATTAAGCTTTCTTTTTCTTACAAAAAAATAAAATTAAATAAATATAATGGGTGAGTATCAAAATAAGACCAGACATCCCAACTAGATTGATACCCTTAATCTTATGAATTATTTATACCTTCCAATTATAAAATTTTATTAGTATGTGTTAATGAGTAGGCACACTGGTGTTTTGGGCTTTGATGATAAGTTATTGGCCATGTGTGCAAAACGTATCAACTGAAGTAGGCATTTGATATTGTCCAACCTGACGTGGACAGTAGGAAACAGAATTGGTTAATTTTGTTTCGACAGTTTTCTCTATTTCTGGGAAAATAAAAGGGCTGGTGCCTGGGCTAGATTGTATTGCAACTTTTGAATTCATTTCTTAAGCTTTTCTCATGATTCTTGTTTCTGGGAAAAACTTGATCTTCCTTCTTGTAATCTGTAACAAAAAACTGAGTGTTTAATATAGATCCATTACTGAGTTTTTCCATTCAAATTAGTAAGCTCTTACTTGTGATTCTGGTCTTCTTTACCGGTGTTCATAGCAGTTTGTTTTTCATTTGTTTCCTGTGTATGTAATGCATCAAGATCCTTGATCTTGATAAATTTTCATAAACTTTGAACTCAACATATTAGTATCAGAGCCAAGTTGGTGATTCTTGGCCAAATGGCAATGACAAAGATTGATTTGGAGAAGTTCACTTGTGATGGTGATTTTACTCTCTGGAAATTGAAGATGAGAGCCCTTCTGGTTCATCAGGGCTTGGAGCATGCTCTTGAAGAAAATCAAGGGGATCCAAAGGCTTCCTCTAGTTCACTTACAGATGCCCAGAAGTCAGAAATACTTAAGAAAGCACACAATGCATTGATACTGAGTCTTAATGATGAGGTCTTAAGGGAGGTCTCGAGGGAGAAGACTGTTGGAGGTATTTGGAGAAAGCTGAAGGTACTTTACATGACAAAGTCACTGGCAAACATGCTTTATTTGAAGAAAAAGCTGTACACGTTTGCAATGGCTGAAGGCACTTCCATCAAAGATCACATTGACAGTTTTAACAAGATTATTATTGATCTTGAAAATATTGAAGTAAAGATTGAAGATGAGGACAAAACACTGTTGTTGCTAAGTTCTATATCTGAATCATATGAGAATTTTGTTGACACTATGCTTTATGGAAGGACTCACTGACTATGGAAGATGTGAAGTCCAAGTTGAATTCCAAAGAACTAAATAGGAGGGTTGATGGTAAAGATTTGAGCAATGGTGAAGGGCTGACTGTTAAGGCAAAGCCCGAGAAGAGAAGATATCATAAGCAAAAGAAACAACAGAATAAGCTAGTAAAGATTCAATAAAGTGCCAATGAAAAGATGAAGAATAGAAAATGGTTTTACTGTAAAAGGCAGGGACACTACATCAGAGATTGTATAAAAAAAGAGGAAAGATGAGCAAAAAAGATTGGGAGATGCAGCACTGGCTTATGATGAATCCACAGACAGTGGATACCAGATTTTAGACCTAATGATAACATTCAATGGGAATACAGAAGGTCAGTGGGTCCTTGACTCATGATGCTCTTCTCATATGTGTCCACATACGTCCTTATTTCATCAGTCTAAATCAATTTATGGTGGTAGAGTTCTTATTGGCAACAATGATGTGTGCATGATTGTTGACATAGGGTCTGTGAGTGATTACGCCCAAAAAGTACTTGCGGTTACTTGTGGTTATCGCAGTATAGTTGGGGTGTCGATTCCTCATAGAGATGGTTAAAAGAAGTGATTTACTTAAACAAAACGTTAGTAGTAACTTAATTATATAAAGATTAAATTTATAATGTAAAGTAAAGATTAAGAAAAGTATTTAAAAGTTATCAATAGAGAGAGGCAGCAAAGCATCGGGGATCCCTCTTGTATCAAATTCCCATATCTAGTTATTGATTCATGTTATTACTCAATTAAGGTTTCATATCCCAAATCAAAAAACGGAAGATATTCAATTCTACGCATATTAAATTCTAAGGTAATTGATGATTTATTTTCTCTATGTTAACAGCACACAAAGTCATCGTTATGACTTATCTAACGTCGATAATATACCCTAAGGCAATATTGCAGCAGAATACCAAATCATAAAATAACTTTACCAGTCACAACTGGGTTCACAAATCACACATAAAAGAAGCATGACTGGATCTATATGGGAGTTGATAAAACACAGTTTCTGGATTCATAAATCAAAAGATAATAAAGAATAATAAAAATCAATTGTATTAAATATTAAAAAGTACTTAGGAATCAAGAGCATGAATATAAGAAATAAATTACAAGAATTCATCATTAGCTTTGCCTATGAGATTAGTTCTCCATGGAAGAAAGAGATGTAGGCTTGATAAATCGGAGAGATGCCATGGTTTCCTTGAAGTTCTTCGTACTCTTCTCTTGATTTTGTGTTTGTGGCTCTTTGTTGTGTGTTTCTCTCTTGTTTCTCTCTTCTTTTCTCTCTTTTCTTCTCTTTCTCTTTGTTTTTATCCTCCATCTTTCACCCTTTAGGGTTTTGGACGAACTTGGGTTTATATAAAGAAGTCATGGCGGCCTTACTTGCGTTAAAAAAAAACTTAAGCAAAACCCTGGAATATGTATGTGCATCGCGATGCATGGCCTTTGCGCATCGCAACACATGCCCGGTTTTTTGGTTTCTCCGATTCTACGATTCAGCTCTTCCCGCGTGCTTCCGATGCATCCGCAAGGTCCCAAAACACGTGTAATTGATCCAATCTTCATGTTCCATTCCTTCCTAACAATAAAACATAAAATAAATTGTAATTAAGGTTAAATACATGATAATCAAGCCGAATTAGCGATGTTCAAAGTATACTTTTATGCACTTATCACAACCCCCAACTAGTTTATTGCTAGTCCCTAACAATTCAAGTACAAAAATAAAATAAGAACTAAATAAATAAATAAACTATCTAAGCCACTTTCGTAGGGATCACGATTGCATTTAGCGTATGTAACAAGTCTTTAAACCCATAGGTGACCCTAGTGGACGAGTATAGTCTCGTGAGGGCTTACAGCGACGACACCCACAAACGTCATTCAAAACACATGTAAAAATAACAAAATGAAATAGTCACAATAGTTACAATATTATTGTCCTCAAAGAATGCCTAGTAATGAAATCAGAGAATATTCAAAGTACTCAATGCAACTCAAATTCAAGTTCTTTAATAAATCATCTAAGCCAAACTCACAGTGTGTGTGTGTGTAAAGGTTCATTCACAGCTCGACTCCTAGGTAAGCCAACTCAATGATTTCTTTTAAAAATTATGATCATATGGGTCAAACCAACCTAGATATCTCAATTATGCTATGTAGTTTCCTTTCTGTGCTCAGTATGGTATGATTTTCTTTTTCATTTTCTTGTCTCTTTTTGTTTCTTTTTTTCAACTTTTTCTTTTCTTTCTTCTTTTCTTTTTTTCTTCAACACACCTACCCTTTAAGGTAGCATTTCTCCTCATGGTGGTCTTAACACTCGCCCATGGGTAGCTTCACACTTATCGATTATAGGTGGTTTAATTCTTTCGAGACTTTCTCTTTTTATTTATACCATACATCATAACACTAGCAAATCAGGATAGACATCTAAGCAACGGTCATTCATCGATATGCAATTTTTTCAACTAGTCACTTTGCCAACTACCTAGGTTTTCACTGCTAAAAACCTATAGTTCAGTGCTTACGAGTCTAACCTAGATCAACTACTCAACGCATCAGATAAAAGTACATTCAATAACTTGTCATTTCTAAAATTGCATCCTAAAGCAAAAAATATTCGTCATTGAACATATGTTTTGCTATTAAGGACTAAAAACAAACAAAATAATTTTTTTTTATATATATAACAGGTATTATCATGCGCATGCATACACCCCCACACTTAAAACTTGTATTGTCCTCAATGTAAGATAAATATAAATAAAAAGGATTAAGGAACAACACTGCCAGGCACAAAGTTGATCAGGTTCCTACTGGTGAGACTTTAGTAATGTGGCTGTGTAGGTTGCGTTAACACCTGCATAAATACTCATGCAGATAATAAACATTCAATTAACACATAATAAAATAAAACTAAAATAAAATAAATAAAATAAATAAAATAAAGTAAAGTAAAATAAATACAGATGCAAGAGTTTCCTCCCCACTAGCGCTAAGTTTAACGTCTTCAGCTAGACTTAACCATTCAAGTTGTCATGGTGGCTTCCACTTCGTAGACCAAGTAGTCTCATGTTATTTCATCTTCGGCAGACATTGGTGATTAAAGCATGAAAAAAAAAATTATTTGGCTGCAGCAGTTTATCTATGGATCCTTTAGGGTCTGGTGATGGCTGAGATTTTATCAATTGGTTCAACCTCTTTTTTAACTTCTTAGGTATGATCTTCAAATGAGCACTAACTCTCATTTTCCGTCTTTTACGGTTCTTTGGGATCAAGTCCAGCTTGAGAAGGTCAGAATCATGTGGTGTAGAGGCTGTCTCTAGTAAGATTGTGTCTATCATGTATGTATATTGGCACTCGTCATCACCTTGTGATTATTTTTCGACATGAAAATTATTCACCTCCAGTGTCATATTCCAAAATGATATATTCATGAGACTGTTCCTACAATTGATAAGGGCATTAGCTGTAGCAAGAAAATGTCTACCTAAAATAAGTGGAATTTTTGACTCAATGTCAACCACAGATTGAGTATCTAAAATTAGAAAATCATTAGGGTAGTAGAATTTATCAATTTGAAGTAAAACATCATCGACTACTCCCCGCGGTGTTCGGATAGATCGGTCAGCTAACTGTAAAATCACTGATGTAGGTTTAATCTCTCTAAGTCCGAGCTGCATATAAATAGAATATGGCATGAGATTAACACTAGCACCTAAATCTAATAAAGCTTGACCAAACTCATGTGTGCCAATATGGCAAGCAATAGTGGGGCATCCTGGATCTTTGTACTTTAATGGAATCCTCTAGCCAATTACTGCACTTGCTTGCTCTGTCAAGAACGCAGTCTTTTTCACACGATGTTTGCTCTTCATGGAGCATAGATCCTTCAAAACCTTCGCATATGTGGGAACTTGTTTGATTACATGTAATAGTGGAATGTTGATCTTTACTTGCTTCAAATGTTCTAGTATCTCACCATTTGGGTCTATAGCTCTCGCTATGGGCCTAAGTGTTTGAGTAAAGGGTACTGTAACTGGGAAATGCGTCTCTTGTTCTTCTTGAGGAGTATTTGCACTATTATCTTTAGCGGCACCTACAGTGTTGGAGGTGTCCTGCATCCCTACCTCTTCATCACTCCTAGTGATTATGGCATGTACCCCATTTATATTGGTTGCCTCATGATTAGCCTGTGTCATGTGTTACCCTTGTGGATTTGGTTTAGCCTGAGATGGAAATTTTCCTTGTTCTTGAACACTCAGGGCATTCATCAATTTAGAGACTTGACTCTTAATCTCCTTATTGTCTTCAGCTATCTGAGCTATTAATGACTCAAACCTTTGATTGGTTTTGTTCTGGGCCTCCACAAATGCTTTATGGGCCTCTATGAATGCTTTCACAGTATCCTCTAAGGAATTCCTGGGAACGACAGGTGTGTGATACTGGGGAGCACTATAACCTCTAGTTTATGGTGTCTGGGCGAGTTGTTGGGGCTCCTATTCCCAACTAAGATTGGGATGGTTCTGCCAACTAGGATTACAGGTATCTGAATACGGTGTATAAGGCTTCTTGTATGTCCCAAAGGTATTGCATTATTCTTCATATGTTCCCTTCATCTCACAATATACAAGGCACTCTTGGGCCAAATGGTCAGTCCTATTGCACATAAAATATTCCCATTGGGGTTCTAAGTGGGCTACTGCATGGATAGTCTTGATATATTTGGCTATTAAGGCTTCTATATGTCTAGTTAGTAGCTCAACTTGTGCCTTAATATTATCCTCTTCCCTAAAGTGGTGTATGCCTCTGCCAGAAGGAGTGGGGTGTGTCCTATCAGTGTTATCCATGGCATTAGGTCCAGTCCATGTGTGAGATTTCTCAGCTAGGTCTTTTAATTACTTTAATGCCACATCAGGGTTCTTTCGGATGAACTCACCATTGCACATTGTCTCCATGAATTGGCGCTCTCTAGAGGTTAAATAGTTATAAAAATAGCTCAATAAGTGCCAACTCTCATATTCATGGTGAAGACAACTCGCTAACATCTCTTTATACCTCTCCAATGTTTGATAAAGGGTTTCACTGTCTTTTTGTGAGAAGGTAGATATTTGTCTTTTCAAGGCATTCGTCTTATGGTGTGGGAAGTATTTATTAAAGAATGCATGTGTCATCTCGCCCCATGGTCCTATTGATCGAGGTCTTAGAGAATACAACCAGCTTTTAGCTCTATCCTTAAGGGTAAATGGGAATAACTTAAGTCTAATTGTGTCAGTGGTTCCAAACCGGTCATGGAAAGTTGCTACAACCTCTTCAAACTCTCTAATGTGCACATACGGGTTCTCGTTCTCCAAACCATGAAAGGTTGGGAGATACTGTATCATTCCAGGCTTAAAATCTATATGTGGTGCATTAAGAGGAAACATGATGCATGATGGTGTAGTTGTGCAAATGGGATGGAGGTACTCTTCAAGAGTCTTCATAGGTGGTCTCTCGTACTCACCCATGCTGTGTGTGCTAGATCTAGGTGGTGTGGCAAAAAGGTTTTCAAATATTTTTCTAAATCGGACTCTTCCTCTTCAATTCTAACAAACTACCAAACCGATCCTTAAGTCTAGGCATGCACTTAAACACAAATAAAACGAGAAATAAAAATAATAAAATAAAATACTAAAAATCAAAACTAAAACTAGAAACAAAAATAAATAAATAAACTAAAAATAATTAATTAATTAATTAAAAAAATTCAAAATTAAAATTTAAACTGAAATAAAATTAATGAAATAAAATAAAAATAATAAAAAATAAACTAATAATCAAAACTAAATTAAAACTGAAATTGAAATAAAATAAATAAATAAGTAAATAATAATAATAAATAAAAAGATGGAACAAAGTTATCGCTTTAGTGTTGACCAAACAAACCTGCTTCTTTTGCTTGTAAACCGTCTCCCCAACAACGACGCCAAATTTGGATTATGCCCAAAAAGTACTTGCGGTTATCGCAGTATAGTTGAGGTGTCGATTCCTCAGAGAGATGGTTACAAAGAACTGATTTATTTAAACAAGACGTTAGCAGGAAGTTAATTAAATAGAAAGATTAAATTGATAATGTAAAGTAAAGATTAAGAAAAGTATTTAAAAGTTATCAATAGAGAGAGTCAGCAAAGCATCGGGAATCCCTCTTGTATCAAATTCCTATATCTAGTTATTGATTCCTACTATTACTCAATTGAAGGTTTCACATCCCAAACCAACAATCGGAAGATATTTAATTCTACGCATATTAAATTCTAAGGTAATTGATGATTTATTTTCTCTATGTTAACAACACACAAATTCATCGTTATGACTTATCTAACAACGATAATATACCCTCAGGAAATACTGCAGCAGAAGACCAAATCATACAAAAAATTACCAATCACAACTGGGTTCACAAATCACACATAGAAGAAGCATGACTGGATCTATATGGGAGTTGACAAAACACAATTTCTAGATTCATAAATCGAAAGATAATAAAGAATAATAAACATCAATTGTATTAAATATTAAAAGTACTTAGGAATCAACAACATGAATATAAGAAATCAATTATAAGAATTCATCCTTAGCTTTGCCTATTAGATTAGTTCTCCATGGAAGAAAAAGATATAGCCTTGATAGATCGGAGAGACGCCATGGTTTCCTTGAAGTTCTTCGTTCTCCTCTCTTGATTTTATGTTTGTGGCTCTTTGTTGTGTGTTTCTCTCTTGTTTCTCTCTTGTTTTCTCTATTTTCTCCTATTTCTCTTTGTTTTTCTCCTCCCTCTTTCTCACTTTAAGGTTTTGGATGAACTTGGGTTCATATAGAGAAGTCTTGGCATCCTTATTTTCGTTAAAATTGAACTTAAACGAAACCTTAGAATACACATACACATCGCGACGCGCAAAGGTCGATTTTCTGGTTTCTCCAATTCTGCGATTCAGCTCTTCCTGCATGCTTCTAATACGCCTGTAAGGTCCCGAAACACGTGTAATTGATCCAATCTTCATGTTCCATTGCTTCCTAATAATAAAACATAAAATAAACTATAATTAAGGTAAAATACATGATAATCAAGCCGAATTAGCGATATTCAAAGTACATTTTCATGTACTTATCAGTACATTTTCATGCACTTATCAGTGAGCATTAAGGTGTTTGATGGAAACATTAGAATTCTTCACCAGGTGAGACATGTGCCTGGATTAAAAAGGAATTTAATTTCTCTAGGCATGTTGGATAGTTCCCAGTGTATGTTCAACTCTGAGAAAGGAGGGATAGTTGTGATGAAAGAATGTGTTGTGGTGATGAAAGGGGAAAAAAAGAATGGGTTTTATGTGCTTATTGGCACATCAGTTCCAGCCAATTATGTTTTGGCAGTAGTGTCGGATGTGGATAAGTCAAAGTTATGGCACTTTAGGTTAGGCCATATGAGTGCAAAAGGCTTACAGGAGTTAAGCAAACAAGGTCTGTTATGTGGGGACAAGATTGGGGATCTTTAATTCTGTGAAAATTGCATCTTTGGCAAAGCACACAGGTCAAAGTTTGCAAAAGTAAAACATAAGTCTAAATGTGTATTGGACTATGTGCATTCTGACCTTTGGGGGCCTGCTCAAGTGTAATCACTTGGTGAAGGGAGATACTTTCTGTCACTTATTGATGATCACTCAAGGAAGGTTTGGATATATATACTCAAGACCAGGGATCAAGCTCTTGAGAAGTTCAAATCTTAGAAAGCTCTTATGGAGAATCAATCGGGAAGGACATTTAAGGCTCTAGAACAGAAAATGGCCTTGAGTTGTGCAACAAATGGTTTGATGAATTTTGTCAGATGAATGGAATACTGAGACATAAAATAGTGAGATTCACGCCTCATCAGAATGGCTTAGCTTAGAGGATGAATAAAACCCTCATAGACAAGACAATGTGTATGCTTATCAACTCTAAACTACCAAGGAGTCTTTGGGCAGAAGCTGTAACCACAGCTTGTTTTCTTGTCAATAAAATCCCATCATCAGCCATTCAATTCAAAACACCAGATGAGAAGTGGTTTGAGAAACCAGCAAGCTATGAAAATCTCAGGATATTTGGATGTCTTGCATATGCTCATGTTAAACAAGGTAAACTTGATGCAAGAGCTGTAAATGGAGTGTTATTGGTTATCCTGAGTGAGTTAAAGGCTAAAAATCTGGTGTGGACAGCAAACCAGGTGTATCATCAGTAGAGGTGTTGTGTTCAATAAGGCTACTATGCTCAGAGGAGAATATGACAACAGCAAGAAACTTTATCTTACTACTAATGATTCACAAAAGAAAGAGTCTAAGGTTAAGGTGGACCTTGATGAAGGTCGGGCAGAAGGTGATCTTTCAACAGAAGTGTCAGGAAATGATGTAAATAGAGAAGATGTATTTGAAGAAACTGACTTATAAGATTACAACCTAGCAAGGGACAGGACGAGGAGGCAGATAAAGCCACCAAGAAGGTATGCCTATGCTGATCTGATTTCATATGCTTTGATGAGTGCTGAAGATCTTGGGATTGAAGCACCCAGCAATTACTCAGAAGCAATTAATATTGGTAAAAGTCAAGAGTGGATTACTGCTATGAGAGATAAGATGGATTCGTTAATAAGAAATCAAACCTGGACACTGGTTCAGAAACCAAAAGAAAGAAATGTGATCAGTTGTAAGTGGATTTTCAAAAGGAAAGAAGGTATTCCTGGGGTTGAACCATCAAGGTTTAAAACAAGACTAGTTGCAAGGGGTTTTTCACAAAGAGAAAGAGTAGATTTCAATGAAATTTTTGTTGGGGTTTTAAGGGGGATTATCGGTAAAGCAACGGAATCGCGGAAAATCAAAATTTTCCGATTTCAAATTTTTTTTTCTTGGATCAATTAAATAAACTTATTTATTTAATTATCCAATTATCAAATTCTGAAAAATTACACAAGAGATCAAATTTCTTGGTAATTACCGAATTGCCCCAAAACTTTGTAAATTGATTATTTTAGCCCAAAAATTATCAAATATAATTTTGGATGATTCTAAATCATTTCTAAAATGTTTTTCAACACATCTAATGCATCAAAATCAGATTTCATACAAATCCCTAATTTTTAGTCTAATGTCGTGAGCCACCCAAAATTTTCAATTAATTGTAATTTGGTCCCTTTAGTTCAAAACATGCCAAGATCAAATCCAATCAACCTAAAATTTTATATGCATCATATTCATACCATAATACATCACATATATGAAAATCCACAAATTTGGAGTGGGTTATGAACCCTAATTTTTCAATTTCATCAAATTGTCCAATTTCACCAAATTTACAAAATCCAACATTTTAATCAATTCAATACTTCACCAATCTAGCCTCACCACTTTGAAACAAATCTAGAACAATTCTAGGTCACCAAGGAGTGGCTTACCAACTCTAGAATGGCAACTTGATTTTCCAAAAATCAAAAGTAAAGCTTTGAAATCATTTCAAGCTTACTTACATGCATCAATCTTTCATCAAAGTTCACAACCAAAATAAACACAAACTATAAGAAGAGAGATAACACCAAAGAAACACAAATGATGCTAAGCATGTTAGAAACATTTTTCATGTTGAAAACTTAAAAGAAAAACTTACAAAACTCAAAGATTTCCAAGCTTTTTCCTTTAGCCTTCAAGCTTTTCTCTCAACTTCTTTTATGTTTATTGGGTATCTAATGAAATTTTCTAACCCTAAAAGATGAAAAAAATATATATATACTTGCCCAAAATTGGCCTTGGCCAAAATTGTGATATATAAAATATCTGGATATTATTTTGTTTCATTTAAAGTTACTTTAATCAACTTGCAAATTTTATCATTACACCTTTAATGAAAATTCATAAGTCAACAAAAGCAACTTAAAAACATAACAATTATATTTATTTTAGGGTCATGGCCGAAAATTATAAAAGAAAAAGGAAATAGATATTTTCATTTTAAACAATTTAATCAAATATCTAAAGAAGTCAAAACCATTTGGTGAGATATTTATATTTTAATTATATTAATCATTTAACAATTAAATAATTAATTAATTTATTAAATATAAATATCTCAAATATATGTATTATATTTACTTTAAATATCTCAAATACATATATTAATGATATATGTCAAATACCTTTATTTGATAATTTATTAATGTGTATTTAATAATATCATATATTAAATACAAATACACATTAATTAGGAAATGACGGTTCGGCCCGTTCGCATGTATTTTTCGTTTAACGTTTAAACGATTTATAAATAATCACCATTATTTATAAAAGTTGTCCTAGTGCTTTACGAGTATATTTCATTAGTGAGACTCTCTAGATTCAGGTAAATCCGTCATAAAATCCAATTTTGTGTCTATAATTTACCCACCCGTAAATTATGACGACCACGGATAAACTAGCTGAATCATACAGGTCGAGGTCATTGCATACGTATAATCCCTCCGTCACAGGTATCCGGATAATACCAGAGATATAGATGTAAACGTCAAATCTCTATAGGTATTATCCCGGCGACGTATCTATTAGCAATCTCTAAATAACATTCAGAACTTACTTCCGAATTATACTGTGGCCACAGATTTAACAGACTGTTAATCATATATGGACTACCTATGCTATGTACACAGAACTGACAGATCCTATCTTGATACACACAGGATATCCTGAGGATCGGTCCACACCCAACGAACAGACGGAGGTCTGATCTAAATAGATCGGTGACGTGACTGCCATCTAAGTGTGGATGATGTCTCATACATCCACAGTGGTATCTCAAGTCGAAGGACCACTATGCTACTCAACCCGAGAAGATTCTTATTGACGTTGGTGTACCATCCATTAAGAATCTTCGGTGAGTCGTTCAGTGTTTATCTACTATAAACACGTACACATCTATACGAGTCTCCATAGACTTATGGTTCATTAGGATAAAACATCGGACCAAGTCTCGATATACGACATGTAGTGGTCTCAACGGATTTGACTAACCGACCCGTGTTAGTAAATCTTGACTAGGAACTATATTTGATAATATACATTTAGCAGTGACACTTCCCAATGTCAATTACAAACTAACTTTGTAATTGTGTACTACATTATATATATTATCAGGCCTTTGTCTAATATATACATATCACTAAACCATATTTAGTTTCAATCTAATCGTAATCAGATTGAATACGTATATAAAAACAAGAGGTGCAACCATAAATAAGTAATATTATGGGAAAATGGATTGTTCGTATTCATAAATCAGACCTAAATACGGAGCGGATTGGCGCTCTGAGCACCAACCCCAACAATTTTCTCATCAGTTGTTAAACATAGTTCCATAAGAATACTACTTGCGATAGTAGCCCTTCTTGATATGGAACTAGAGCAGATGGATGTTAAGACTACTTTCTTGCATGGAAATCTTGAAGAACAGATTATGATGGCTCAACCAGAAGTCTTCGAAGTAGAAGGGAAAGAATACCATGTGTGTCTGCTTCAAAAATCCCTATATGGCCTAAAACAGTCCCCAAGGCAATGATATAGAAGATTTGATGAGTTTATGGTATCAAGTGACTACACCATGAGCAAATATGACAGTTGTGTATACTTTAAATGAGTGAATGAAGGTAAAACAATGTATCTTGTGTTATATGTAGATGATATGCTCATTGCCAGCACCCGTAAGAGTGAGGTAGAGGAGCTTACGGGGCTGCCGAATAAAGAATTCGAAATGAAGGACCTTGGTTGTGCAAAGATAATTTTTGGCATGGAAATTAAGAGAGATAGAGTTGCTGGTACTCTATTTCTCAACCAAGAAAGATACATTGAGAAGGTATTAGAGAGGTTTGAGATAAGTTCTGCAAAACCAACTCTAACACCTATTGGAAATCAGTTCAAATTATCAGAGAAACAGTGCCCTGAAAATGCTAAGGACAGGTTTGAGATGAGTGAAACTCCCTATGCACAAGCTGTAGGGAGCTTGATGTATGCAATGGTATGAACCAGAGCAGACATAGCTTATGTTGTGAGCTTTGGAAGCAAATTTATGTCCAATCCTGGTAAGCCTCACTGGGATGCATTGAAATGAATCATGAGGTATCTGAGAGAGACTTCTAATCATGGTTTGATGTATGGAAAGTCAAGAGAAGAAGTTACATCTATCTATGGTTATGTAGACTCAGATTTTACAGGTAATCAAGATGGCAGGAAGTCCATTAA
Source organism: Zanthoxylum bungeanum (assembly GCA_019454045.1). Classification (NCBI taxonomy): domain Eukaryota; kingdom Viridiplantae; phylum Streptophyta; class Magnoliopsida; order Sapindales; family Rutaceae; genus Zanthoxylum; species Zanthoxylum bungeanum. Next base: position 92,792 of record SKCR01031811.1, read on the forward strand.
TGGTTACTTGTTTATGTTGAACAAGTGTTTAATTAGTGGAAATCAACTTTACAGCATATAGTTGTCTTGTCATCTACAAAGGCTTAATTTGTAGCTGCAACAGAAGCTACCAAGGAGTCAATGTGGCTTAAGGGAATTCTGAATGAATTGTGCCTTAATCAGAAGACAGTGACTGTGTTTTGTGATAGTCAAAATACAATTCAGCTGATCAAAAATCAGATGTATCATGAAAGAACTAAGCATATTGATGTAAAGCTTCACTTCATCAGAGAAGCAATTTCAAGGGGCAATGTGGTGGTAAGCAAGATTCACACTGATGTGAATCCTACTGACATACTAACCAATTATGTCCCTACTGCCAAATTTAATTTCTATGTGAATCTGATGGGAATCACTGCTGGTTCCATATGATCTTTGTCTGAGATGATGAGATGTATGTGGAGGGGTTTTTTTGTTTCAGTATTTAGAGGTTAGCAGGTCAGTGGATCTATTTTGCAAGGTGGAGATTGTTAATGAGTAGGCACACTGGTGTTTTGGGCTTTGATGATAAGTCTGAAAAGTTATTGGCCATGTGTGCAAAATGCATCAACTGAAGGAGGCATTTGATATTGTCCAGGCCGACGTGGACAGCATAAAACAAAATTGGTTAATTCTGTTTCGACAATTTTCTCTGCTTCTGGGAAAATAAAAGGGCTAGTGCCTGAGCTAGTTTGTATTGCAATTTTTGAATTCATTTCTTATGCTTTTCTCTTAATTCTTGTTTCTTGAAAAAGCTTGATCTTCCTTCTTGTAATCTGTAACCAAAACTGAGTGTTTAATACATATCCATTACTGAGTTTTTTCCTTCAAATTAGTAAGCTCTTACTTGTGATTCTGGTTTTCTTTACTGGTGTTCATAGCAGTTTGTTTTCCATCTGTTTCATGTGTATGTAATGCATCAAGATCCTTGATCTTGACAAAGTTTCATAAACTTTGAACTCAACAGTATGAACCTCACTTGTGGCGGAGGAATAAGAATACCATGATTACAAAAAAACCAAAAATAGACACAAGAGAGCAAAAAAAAAATATCTAAAAAAGAAAATGTAGATGGTAATACCCACCAATTGGCATAATAAACCCCTTAGATAGTATGAAATGTCACTCAGAGAAACCTGAGTTCCCACAACTCACATATTAGCCAAGAAATTTGAAGTTACATTACCCTTCCGATGAATATGATTAAACTGGAAATTAAATCACTTCAGTAAATCTAACACTTCATCCTAAGAATATGATTAACTTGTCAAACAGATCGTTTAATATATCAAGCAACCAGGTCGCCCAGTAATCCAGAGAGCAACCGAACCTAGAAGCAGTTGTCTGACAGTTAAATGAGGTGGGACACGTTTCCATGAGGCAAATCACAACGTGGAACACGACTCAGCAGTTACCATGATCTTAATGCACGACTGTAGCAGTTATCACAGGTGGTAGGTGAAGCAACAATGAGTTACAGAACGCGGAGTTATAGAATGTGGGATTCAACCACTCAAATAGTTATCAGACAATTATGCTCACTATTATATAAGCTCAAAGTCAAAATAAGAAGGAAAAAAAAAAGAAATCAAAAACTCTTATGAGCATATATAATTTTATCTTCATAGATAATTAATTAGGATTGTGTAGTTGTGCCCATTAGAGGTTTTTCTCAATAAAATCAATCACCATTTTTTAGGACTTTATTTTAAGAGGTTTGAACTTTACACGCTCTCTTTTTGCAGACCAAAAATTTATCTGTCAACAGATGGACTTGTAAAATTTGTATCCTGGATAATAAGCAGCAGAAATTGTTAGGGCCACAAGAGACCCATGGATAAGAAAAATGAGAGACAACATATGGAGACATTTCATATGTCTCACATTTTTTCAATAACTTTCCTGTAATTTTGATAGATTCAACCTATGAAAGTATACACATGAACGAGATATGGGCAATGCCTCACATGGATACATTTTTCCATAAAGAAATGTCTAACTCTCTTATATATTATACTCCCACCCAAAATAAATATATCTCCTAGAATTTGAACATGTGACCTCTTCTTCCACAGTAAGAAATCAATTGGCTTTCTTTTTTTTTTTTACAAAAATAAATAAATAAATATAATGGGTGAGTATCAAAATGACATCCCAACTAGATTGATACTCTTAATCTTATAAATTATTTATACTTTCCTATTATAACACTTTATTAGTATGAACCTCACTTGTGGCAGAGGAATAAGAATACCATGATTACAAAAGAACCAAAAATACACAAAAGAGAGGGAAAAATAAAGATATCTAAAAAAGAAAATGTAGGTAATAATACCCACCAATCGGCACAATAAACCCCTTAGATGATATGGAATGTCACTCAGAGAAACCCGAGTTCCCACAACTCACATATCATTGCCCTTACGAAGAATATGATTAAACTGAAAATGAAATCCCTTCAGTAAATCTAACACTTCATCCCATTAATCCTAAAAATACCACAAAGTACAAGACTTAGATTTAAGCAAATCAAAACAATCATTAAGGGTGGCAAAGGGTTGGGCCGGGTCCGGACTTTGATAAGCCCGGCAAAAAAAAAAAGCCCGGGTCTGGGCTTTTTTTGCCCCGAATTTTTAAAAAAAATATTAAAAAAAATTAAAAACATACAAATACAAAATATATTCACACTATATGCAAAGACAATTCACAAATAAATCACAAGTTTCATCGATAAATTAACAATTTAAATGGTACAAACAAATAAAAATGCTACAAACATATTAAAATATATATATATATATATATATATATATATATATATATATATATATATATATATATATATATATATGTGTGTGTTTTTTTTGTTTTGACCCGGGCTGGGCCACTCGACTCGGGCTTTTTTTGCCCCGGGCCCGGATTTTTCTGCCACCCTTAACAACCATTGAATCACTTTCTATGATGATATGCGGTAATTTTAATTTGTGGCAAGCTGCTAACCCTATAGTAAAGCTCGTAATTCTGCTTCAATATTTGTAACATGTACATTGAAAATAAACTAATAATAATCACGAATAATACCACCTCCTCCACCAATACCAGGATTTCTTCTACCGGCCACTACTATGGTACCCAAGAATATTAAATACTTTTGAGTACAAACATACTATTTTGACCATTAAATATGTAATTTAAATTATTAAACATGCAAATTCTATTAACAAACATGAAATTTTTGAAAACATGAAACTAGTTTCATATTTATTAGTAGAGTTTGGATGTTTAATAATTAAATTGCATGTTCAATAATCAAAATAATATGTTTGTACCCAAGGATATTTGATACCCTTGTGGTACCATAAATGTCTCGCAGGCCACTACTATAGTATCCAAGGATATCAAATATCATTAAATACGAACATGCTATTTTGATTATAACAACTTATTTTGGCAACATAGAATATATATCCAACAGCTAATAACATGAGTTTTTCAAGTGACATTTTAAAATATATGAATAAACAAAGTAATTGACTCACACTATAAAAGCTTAAGAATTATTTACCCAACAACTTCAAAAATATTGTTAATTTCTATTTCAGAGCACTCCAACGAGCACAAATGTAACACATATTCAGTATGCCATAAAAACCGATTTTGCTTGCTTGAAGAATGAAATATTGTCCTTATTTAAAAAATAATACAGCTGTCCTCTGTACTCTCTAGTCAATTACCGCAATATATCATCACAACAACCTGCACAACACACAATTTTCACTTAATATAAAACATTAACAAGGAAATTTACAAGGCTCCCATTATAAGTATGGTTTGAAGAAAGTGTTGTAAATTCTTCAAATATTCAAATATTTTATTTTGGATGGAGGAGGGACATGTCTTTGGATGGTACCCCTTAGGGACATGTCCTCCATTTGTGTTTAACATGGTCCTATGCTCAAGGGATGCATAGGAGGGGTGCAACTCTTTGGAGGGTTGCACTATAACCCAAAGGGTGTCCTTGAGGCACCCCTCCATGCCTATAAAAGGAAGCAATTTTGTTCCTTTAAAGTCACACAAATGAAATCCGAATTTCATCTTATAAGTGAGAGTCTTAATTGCTTTCTTGAGTAAGAGAGTATTCCACCATATTCCAAGTTCAAGATCTTGTTAAGGTGTGCCCCTTAAATAAGAGGAATCCGGGTTATCCTGGGAGAACATTAGCCACAAATCCGTAGAGCACCGAGACGGGGCTGATAAGTTCTTAAGGACAGAGATTTATCTCTACTCGGATCAAAGATTTCGTCACTGTACCAGGTTTTTCTTGTTTAAAAGTTTTAGGGTTTATGCATGTCATACTAGATCTACTTTTGTTTTCTGGATTTGATTTGTTTGTTGCATGTTAATTTACTGTATAATGACACTAAATGTCCAACAATCTTAAGAACGTATCAACTAGTGTTGTTAAATAGTAAATCGAATGCGTAGTTAAGAAAATTTCTGGAAAAAATATAGATTGTGCATGAAAAACCCGTAGGGCGTTCGAACGCCCGACGCACACGAAGGAAAAAATCTGAAAATTCGTAAGAATGTTCGAATGCGTCTTCAAACGTAACTCGAACGCAAGTCTTCTGCCTAAGAACATTCGAACGCGTCTTCAAACACGAATCGAACGCAGACCTTCTGACTTAGTTCGTTCAAACGCGTCCTAAATGCAACTCGAACGTGAACTCTCTAGAATCATTTCGTTCGAACGCGTTCTCGAACGCTATACGAATGTGAACTCTCTGGAAACATTCCGTTCGAACGTGTTATCAAACGCTACACGAACGTGAACTCTCTGAAACACTTCGTTCGTGTTCGAACGCGTTATCAAACCCAATACGAACGTACATACACTGGACAGTCTCATTCGAACGTAGATACGAACGCGACACTAACGAAATAGTCCTGGAGTTGTTATAAACTGCAAAGACTATATTAATATTAACTTAGTTAATCATATATTGAATCACTATAATCTTGGTAGTATATATTTAAGTTATTATAGGTTGTTCAATTATCACAAGCATACACCTAGTGATAAAGTTGAAAATTTTATTGTGTGTTGCATATTTGGTTGAGAATTTAAAGTGTAATTTTACACAAGTAATTCCATCCAATCTTGATTGACACTTACACATATATCTACACATATCGTATAAAGTTTGTGTTATTGAATAAGTGTAATACTGGGTTTGAATTGCTAAAAGATCTTATTGAAAAAGTGTTTAAAGAATATTCTGTCAAAAAGGCGATAAGAGCCTAAGTGGTCAGGGATTTAAGTGAATACTCTAGACCCCCCTCGTCCTCAGGGAATATTCGTTTATTCATTTTTCTAAAGAATCTTTAGTTGAAATTCAAGGACTTGTGTTTATTGGAACCACCATCCAATAGAACAACAAGTGGTTATTTAGTATATCACTTTGAACAATATCAATTGTTGATCGTTGTGCAATTTTATCTTTCTAGACCTATTGACCCTTGTTGATTTTTCCAAGCGGAAACATCATAATACCGGTCTCTAATGGAGAAAATCCGGAGAAGTTTGGTAGGGCAAACTTCAAACAGTGGCAGAGCAAAATGTTGTTCTACCTGACAACTCTACAGTTGGCTAAGTACCTCAAAGATCATCCGGGTCCTGTGGAGGGTGAATTAGAGGCAGCCAAGGAACTGCGAGAAGAGACATGGTTGTCTGGCGACATCCTATGCAAGAACTACCTTATGGGTGGTCTTGACAATACCCTGTACATTGTGTACTAAGGCATGTCTTCTGCGAAGATTCTTTGGGAATCTCTCGAGAAGAAATACAAAACCGAGAATGCCGGACAAAAGAAATTTGTCGTGGGTAGAATGATGTCTCAGTTAGGTGAACTGCAGTTGATCATTCATGAAATACTGGATGAAGGTATGAAACTCTGTGAGACGTTTCAAGTTGCCACCATAATTGGAAAGTTGCCTCCATCATGGAAGGACTTCATGGGCTATCTGAATTACAAAAAGAAGCAGATGAGCCTTGAAGACCTTGGAGTTCGATTGAGAATCGAACAGGACAATAGGATGTCCGAGAAGGCCAGCTACAAGACTATGAAGTCTAAAGCCAACATCATTAAGGTGTAAAAGGTAGCAAGAAAAGAAACAGTGGAGCTGATTCTTCCCAAACGAACAAGAAGTTCAAGGGGAAGTGCTACAACTGTGAAAAGAGCGGTCATATGAAAAAGGACTGCAGAAACAAGAAGTCTCAGGACAAGGGCAAGACAAATGAGCCTATATCGCTGAAGATGAGCAGTTAACTGATGAGATTTCATAAATGAACCTCTCAGCAGTGGTAACTGAAGCCAACTTGGTTGGGAATCTGAGAGAATGATGGGTAGACACTGGAGCTACTCGTCATATCTGTGCAGATAACAAGATGCTTTCCTCGTATCAGAAGGTCGATGGCGGCGATCATCTGACAATGGGAAACTCGTCTACCTCTAGAATGGTTAGACAAGGCACAGTGGTTCTGAAAATGATATCCGGAACGGAGCTTACATATAAGAATGTTTGCATGTTCCAGATATTTGAAAGAACTCGGTCTCGGGTTTGTTTTGTTTCTTTCAAAGATATTGACCAAAAATGATGTATATGTAGTAAAAGGATACCTCGTTGAGGGCCTTTCAATGACTGTCAATTTTGCTATTAATAAAGTTGAAACTACTGCTTATATTATTGAGTCACAAAATGTATGGCATGAGAGGTTATGACATGTTAATTATGATACAATGTGTATATTAATTAACATGGACCTTATACCTAAATTTGCATTGATAGCCAACATAAGTGTGAGGCATGTGTTGAAGCAAAAATACATAGAACATCATAGAACGAAGTTCTGAACCCTTGGAACTTGTACACACTGACGTGTGTGACATGAATAATGTGCAAACAAGAGGTGGTAAAAAGTACTTTGTCACTTTTATCGATGAAAGCACAAGATTCTGTTAAGTGTATTTGCTGAGGAGCAAAGCTGAAGCTATTGAGAGCTTTATACACTGAGAACGAAGTTGCAAATCAATTTGGCAAGGAAATCAAAAGAATCAGGAGTGATAAAGGTGGTGAATATGTTTATCATTTGGTGAATATTGTTCTGTGCATGGAATTATTCACGAAACCCATGCTCCCTATTCCCCTCAACAAACGGGATTGTTGAGTGCAAAAAACCGAACGTTGAAGGAAATGATGAATGCCATGTTGACCAGTTCTGGTTTACCTCAGAACTTGTGGGGGGAAAGCCGTGCTTTCCGCGAACTACGTTCTGAACAAGCTTCCTCACAGGAGATCGGACAAGACACCATATGAGTTGTGGAAATGTTATGTACCTTCCTACAAATATCTGAAATTGTGGGGGTGTCTTGCCAATTGCCAAGGTGATGGTTCCTAAACCTAAGAAGGGGAATAGGACCACAAACTGTTGGCTGTCTATTCATCGGATATGCTTGCAACAGTAGTGCGTATCGATTCTTGGTACACAAGTACGAGATTCCTGACATCAATCTAAAAGTGATGATTGAGTCAAGGAATGCAATATTTTTTGCAGAGACATTTCCTTGTAAGGAAAGACAAAGAAGACAGTCTCTCAAAAGATCTGTCGATACTGTCAAGGACAGTGATCAGGTTGACCAAGAGTCAAATCCGATTTTCTAACATATTAGTTAGAAAATGAGCCTCAAAGCTATAAATAAGCAATGTCTTCTCCGGAGGCACCTCTGTGGAAAGAGGCTATTAACAGTGAGATTGATTCAATCCTACAGAACCATACTTGGGAGTTGGTTGATCTTCCTCCAGGTTGTAAGCCACTGGGCTACAAATGGATATTCAAAAGGAAGATGAAAACGGATGGATCAATAGTTAAGTACAAGGCAAAACTTGTCATAAAAGGTTATAGACAAAAAGAATGCTTTGTTTACTTTGACATATATTCACCAGTGATTCGTATCACATCGGTAAGAATGCTCATAGCCATAGTAGCTATATTTGGTCTTGAAATACATCAAAATGATGTAAAGACGTCATTCTTGAATGGTGAATTGGATGAAAATGTAGGGGTTTTTCAGGGGCTAAATCTGGTAACGCAGCGGAAGCGGTGGAAAATCGTATTTTCCGATTTCAAAACTTTTTCTCGGATTAATTAAATAAAAATATTTATTTAATATTCAAATAATCAAATTATGAAATAAAATTCAATAAATCATATTTAAGTGAATTTACCAAATTACCCTTACTTGGTATTTTTGTCCATTTTAGTCCAAAATTGATCAAATCAATTTTGAATGATTCTAAATCATTTCTAAGATGAACTTAGCATGTTCAAAACATCAAAACACCAAAAGCACCAAAATCCCCAAATTTCTCATCCATGGCCTAATGCATCACTAGGTGGGCATTTTGTGCCTTTTGTCATTTCATGTCTCAAAACACAGCAAGATGCAATCCAATCAACATGAAACTTTATATGCATCATATAAACATCCAAATACACAACATATATGAAAAGCCCCAAATTTGGAATTGGTCATGAACCCTAATTTTTCAATTTCATCAAATTGGACAAATTAGACCAAATAGGTAAATCAATTGTTTCAATCATCATTCTTCCATCCAATCCAAGTCTCAACGCAATGAAACAACTCAAGATCAAATCTAGGTCATCTAAGAGTGGGTCAACAACTCTAGATTAGCAACATGGTTTCCAAAACCTTAAAAGGAAGCTTATTACTACAATAGTCATACACTTCCTTCATCACACATGCTTTACACTCCATCAAACTTCCATCAACAAAAACCACAAGGAACAAAGAAAGAAATAACCTAAGAATATCATATATTAAAGCCTAGAACCTAAGGAACAATTTCCTTACTAATAGCAAGTTTAAGAAACTTACTAAAAATCCAAGCTTTCTTGATTTTTGTCTTTCTTTTCTCAAGTTTCCTTTGGCTTCTTCAATGGAGTTTCTTTTAGTAAAGTGTATTAGGTTAACAAATGAAAAAGAAATGAAAACAATATATACTTCTACAATTTTAGCCTTGGCCGAAAATCAAGCAAGCATATACCAAGTATTTTCATTTCAATTTCATTTGAAAATCATTTAATCAACTTGATAAATATCTAAAACACTTTATGGATATTTATTTAAGTCAACAAAGGCAACTAATATCATTTACATCAAATATCCTAATGTAAGATATTTATATTTTAATTAATTTAATCATTAACAATTAAATAATCAATTAATTAATCAAAAACAAAAATATTAAATATATGTATAATATTTACATTAAATATTAAAAACATATATTCATTTAGGATATAAGTCAAATAACTTATTTTGACTATTAATTAATGTGTATTTAAATTAATCAAGTATTAAATGTAAATACACAATAATTAGGCAAATGACTATCTAGTCCCTTTAGCACGTATTTGCGTTTAACCTTTAAACGACTTTATAAATAATCAATATTATTTATAATGTTGCTCTAGTGCTCTACGAGTATGTTTCATTATTGAGACTCTCTAGATTCAGGTATATCCGTCACGAAATCTAATTTCGTGTCCATAATCTATCCACCCGTAGATTATGACGATCACGGATAATCTCGCTGAACCATACAAGTCGAGGTCATGGCAAATGTATAATTCCTCCGTCACAGGTATCCGGATAAATCCCAGAGATACAGATGTAAACGTCAAATCTCTATGGGGATTATCCAGTCGACTATTCCATTAGCAATCTCTAAAAGAATATTTAGAACTAGCTTCTAAACTTTACCACGGGCCATGGTTTTATCTGATTGCTAATCATATGGACTACCTATGCTCTGATACACAGAACTGACAGATCCTATCTTGATACACATAGGACACCTGAGGATCTGTCTACACCCAACGAACAGGCGGAGGTCTGATCTGAATAGATCAGTGACGTGACTGCCATCTAAGTGTAGAAGATGTCTCATGTGCCCTCAATGGCAACTCAAGTCTAAGAATCACAAGTGCTACTCAACCCGAGAAGATTCTTATTGACGCTGGTGTACCATCCATTAAGAATCTTCGGTGAGTCGTTCAGTGTTTATCCGCTATAAACACCTACACGTCTATACTAGTCTCCAAGACTAATGGTTCATTGAGAAACCATTGGAATCATATATTCCATTATACGACATGTACCGGTCTCAACGGCTTTACTTTACTGACCAAGTAGTGTAAACCTTGACCAGGAACTTTCTCAGAATGATAACGTCATGATACTACTCAATATCCGTTGCGACGCTTTTGCAACAGTACCATGACTAATCATTCTAAGGTCAATACGTCTTTATCATTTAATAAGATAGATTATATTATAGAAACTGCATATATTATTCATAATAATAATATTTTACATAAGTATTCAACAGAAATACAACCGGGAATTGGCGCTCTGAGCACCAACCCCAACAAAATCTCCCACTTTCTCTAGTGCCAATATCGATTGTATCTAATACCCATCGACTCCATGTGTTTATCAAACAACTTCGGAGGTATGGCCTTCGTCAGCGGGTCTGCTACATTATCTTCACTCGGTACCTTGCACACGACAATATCCCCTCGCGACACGATCTCTCGAATGATGTGGTACTTGCGTTCCACATGCTTCGACTTCTGATGCGCCCTCGGTTCCTTTGCTTGCGCAATGGCTCCAGTATTATCACAGTATAACGGAATCGCATTCTCGATACTTGGGACAACTCCCAATTCTGTGATAAAGTTCTTTATCCACACAGCCTCTTTTGCAGCTTCAGAAGCTGCAATATATTCCGCCTCAGTGGTGGAATCTGTTATTGATCCCTGTTTGGAACTCTTCCAACAAACTGCACCTCCGTTAAAGGTAAAGACAAATCCAGATGTAGACTTTCTATCATCGGGATCCGATTGAAAATCAGAGTCTGTATACCCATTAACCTGCAGTTCGTTTCCTACATAAATTATTAACTAATCCTTGGTACCTTGAGATACTTTAGGATATGTTTAATGGCCATCCAATGGTCATTACCTGGATTGGACTGATATCGACTAGTTACGCTAACAGTGAAACTGATATCAGGCCTCGTACATAACATGGCATACATTATGCTACCCAAAACGAAGCATAAGGTTGGTTAGACATTCTAACCTTCTCATCTTCTGTTTGTGGACACATCTTCTTTGAAAGATGAATCCCATGTCTGAATGGTATGTTTGCTGTCTTACAGTTACCAAAACTATACCGTTCCAAGATCTTATCTATGTACGTTGATTGGGATAACCCAATCAGCCTCATTTGTCTATCTCTATAGAGTTTTATCCCTAAAACAAAGGAAGCTTCTCCCAGGTCCTTCATGGAGAAATTCTTACAGAGGTATGCTTTGACGCTTTGTAACATACCTAAATCATTCCCAATGATTAGGATGTCATCAACATATAGGACTAAAAATACGACCATGCTCCCACTAGCCTTCTGATACACACAGGATTCTTCCGAATTCTTGAGAAAACCAGAAGATCTAATAATCTCGTCGAATCGAAGATTCCAACTTCGTGAAGCTTGTTTAAGTCCATAAATGGACTTCTTAAGCTTACATACCATACCCGAGTTTTCGCTGGACGCAAAACCTTCCGGTTGTTCCATATAGATTTCTTCATCAAGAAATCCATTTAGAAAAGCCGTTTTGACATCCATTTGCCAAATCTCGTAGTCATGATACACAGCTATAGAAACCAAAATCCGGATAGACTTAAGCATTGCTACTGGTGAAAAAGTTTCATCGTAGTCGACACCAGGTCGCTGCGTGTAACCTTTTGCTACCAGTCGGGCCTTGTAAGTCTCAACCTTACCATCAGGCCCGCGCTTCCTCTTGTAAACCCATTTACAACCGATAGGAACAATTCATTCGGGAAGCGGAACCAAGTCCCAAACTTGATTCTCATGCATTGAGTCTATCTCGGATTTCATGGCACTTTGCCATTTCACGAGTCGATGTCCAACATCGATTCTCTATAGGTGAAAGGATCTGTCTCTTCAACTAAGAGAACATCCAGACTCTTTTCTTGTATCAAATGCAAGCGTTCAGGAGGTCTAGATACCCTTTCCGACCTACGGAGTGTGTGTGTTGAAGGTCCTTCATCTACTTGAACTTCAGGTTCCTCCATTGGTTCGTTGTTTTCAGGTTGGACTTCATCAAGCTCAACCTGTCTATGATTACCACCTTCTGACAAAAATTCTACTTCTAGAAATTTTGCGAAGCGAGCTACGAACACATTTCGATGCTCGGTATCATAGAACAGATATCCCCTCGTATTCGAAGGATATCCAACAAACCTAAACTTTTCCCTCGAGGCGCGAAAGTTATCTTGCTGAGTCACCCTAACATAGGAAGGACAACCCCAAACCTTAATATAATTAAGATTTGGTCTCCTACCGAACCATATCTCATACGGTGTCGTAGGAACAGCCTTTGAAGGAATCTTATTCAAAAGATGTGCGGCTGTTAAGAGAGAGTAGCCCCATAGGTATAAGGCAAATCTGTGAAACTCAACATTGATCGGACCATATCCAATAAAGTCCGATTTCTCCTCTCAGATACTTCATTGTGCTGTGGAGTACCTGGAGGAGTATATTGAGCGAGAATCCCATTCTCCTTCGTATAATCCATGAACTCACCACTCATATATTCGCCGCCTCGATCTGATCGAAGACATTTAATATATTTACCTCGGAACTCTTTGAACTTCTCAAAGGTTTCCGATTTATGTCTCATTAAATAGACATAACCGTACCGTGACAAATCATCGGTAAAGGTAACGAAGTACGAATAACCACTGTGAGTAGTTTGACTTAGTGGACCACATACATCAGAATGTACGAGTTCCAGTAAGTTAATGGCACGGTGTCCAACACTAGAAAATGGGGCTTTGGTTATCTTACCCTGAATACAGGATTCACAAGTTGGATAGGATTTAATGGTAAGATCTGGTATCAAACCATTCCTAACCATTGGGTAAGGCGTTTAACGCCAATGTGAACAAGTCTTATATGCCAAAGTTCAGTATTATTAATTACAGGTAAACTACGTTTATTAACTCCAGTACTTAATATATCTTTTGAAGTTTGCAATGTATAATGACCATGCTGGTTTGGACAACAAAGGATCTGAATATTATTACTATCATATAAATATAAAGAACTATTCTTAATATTAATACAAAAGCCTTTTGTATCCAATACAAAAAGTGATATAATATTAGCTACACATCCAGGTACAAAATGGCATTCATTTAACAAAAGTGTCCCATTCGGCAATGAGATCTCGCATACTCCCACTGCAACTGCATCTAAAGAGTCTCCACTCCCGAACCGCAACTGCATCTCCCCGGGCTTCAGCCTCCTACTTTCCTTCAGCACCTGCAACGAATTGCAAATGTGAATGGGACAAGCAGAATCTAAAATCCAGTTGGATGTAACGGCTTCACAGCCAAAGATAAATCAATAACTGGAAAAATAAAAGTACCTGATGTAGATGCTATGTCTCTCCTCAGCTGGGCGATGTAATCAGGACAGTTCCTTTTCAATGCCCGACTTTGCCGCAGTGGTGGCATTTGTCTTCAGAAGCCCTCTTGGGCTTAGCAATCTTCGTCTGTTGTTGAGGACCGAAAGCCTTCCTCTACTTCCCTTTCTTCTTATTTCCCTTGGACCATCCTGGGAAGAAGCGGAGAGAGAAGTAGATCTAGGTGGGCGAGTCGGTACTTCCTTCTTAAGATCCTCTTCTGCCATGAGCAACATCCTACGTATCTCCTGGTAGGTACAGACAGTCCCGTGCATGTTGAAGTACATCACAAACTGGCGAAATGAAGCTGGTAGTGAACCAAGAATGACACTCCTACCGAGAATGTCATTCAATATGAGATTATGTTGCCTCAATTGATCGATCAAATCGATCATCTGAAGAACATGTGGGCTAACATTTTGCCCCTAATCCAGACGCGCATGGAACAGTTCCATGGCGACTTTGTGAACAATCACTTGTTCTTAGTTCTCAAACGATTGTCTCAATCGCGTCATCATACTATAGGAATCTAGCATACCATAGTACTGTTGCTTGAGTTTCGGAGACAGTGAACTAAGGATGTATAATTTAACCCTTAAATCATCATCCTTCCAAGTTTCAAAAACTTGGCGTTCCTCCTCCGAAGCATCCGCACCCACAGCAATGGGCAACGGACCCTCAAGAACATATCCCAGCTTTTCGGAATCGAGGACAATCCTCAAATCCAATTCCCAGTCAGCGAAGTTCTCAGCGCCTTTCAGTTTGTTCGCATCAAGCATACACGCAAACTGATTTGTGGATTGTGCCGCCATCGCCAATCTATCATATAGATCACGAAAAACGGTTAGCAGAAAAATAAACAGTTTCATATAATATCAAAAGCATAAACTAGATCATGGATTTTTAATCTAAAATGCCCCTCCCACTAAATCATGCAATACTGTAATCCCCAAACAGAATACAAAGATTTAATAATTAAATTAAATACTAATAGTGAAAGGTGGACCCCGTGAATATATTTCGGCTCACAGCAGAGGCACGGTCTCGCCTACGTATATTCATCAGGTAGACAACTCATTTGTCAATCATTCTCTAATGACTCCTGGGTTTCCGGTCCTGGTCGTTTCTCGTTGTCGCTGCGAAGGCAGGCCCACAAGGAGACGTACCAAGGTTAAACTCGTCAATGATAAACTCAAGTTACTTACGTAATCCTGACAGCTAGGGCACGTTCAGAATTCCGCTTTTACTTGAATTTACCTAGTATCTGATATACATCCGGTATAAATAAATCTCTATCGGCTACACCCTCACAGCAGAGGCACGGTCTCGGATGTAGTCACAGAGAAGTATTCATAAACCGTATTGACAAGACGGACCACATAACATGCATCAAATACATAATTACATTAAAACCTTATTAATTAGAGATTTTCCGCTAAGTGTCATACACCCTAAATCTAACCAAATTAGATTATAATAAGCATGTATAAAGTCAAGAAAACATGATTAAACATTGATTTAATTAAAGCTAATCATTTTAGGTGGCCTAGAATCAGACTCGCTATGATACCATTTTGTAGGGGTTTTTCAAGGGCTAAATCCGGTAACGCAGCGGAAGCGGTGGAAAATCGTATTTTCCGATTTTTCAAAACTTTTTCTCGGATTAATTAAATAAACATATTTATTTAATATTCCAATAATCAATTATGATGAAATAAAAATTCAATAAATCATATTTAAGTGAATTTACCAAATTACCCTTACTTGGTATTTTTGTCCATTTTAGTCCGAAATTGATCAAATCAATTTTGAATGATTCTAAATCATTTCTAAGGTGAACTTAGCATGTTCAAAACACCAAAGCACCAAAATCCCCAAATTTCTCATCCATGGCCTAATGCATCACAGGGTGGGCATTTTGTGCCTTTTGTCATTTCATGTCTCAAACACATCAAGATGTAATCCAATCAACATGAAAATATATGCATCAATGAACAATAATACACCACATATAAAACAAAATTATGAAAAGCCCCAAATTTGGAATTGGTCATGAACCCTAATTTTTCAATTTCATCAAATTGGACAAATTAGACCAAATTAGTTAAATCAATTATTTCAATCATCATTCTCCATCCAATCCAAGTCTCAACACAATGAAACAACTCAAGATCAAATCTAGGTCATCTAAGAGTGGGTCAACAACTCTAGATTAGCAACATGATTTCCAAAACCTTAAAAGGAAGCTTATTACTACAATAGTCATACACTTCCTTCATCACCCATGCTTTACACCTCCATCAAAACTTCCATCAACAAAAACCACAAGGAAAAAAGAAATAAATAACCTAAGAATATCATATATTAAAGCCTAGAACCTAAGGAACAATTTCCTTACTATAGCAAGTTCAAGAAACTTACTAAAAATCCAAGCTTCTTGATTTTTGTCTTTCGTTTCTCAAGTTTCCTTTGGCTTCTTCAATGGAGTTTCTTTTAGTAAAGTGTATCAGGTTAACAAATGAAAAAAGAATGAAAACAATATATACTTCTACAATTTTAGCCTTGGCCGAAAATCAAGCAAGCATATACCAAATATTTTCATTTCAATTTCATTTCAAAATCATTTAATCAACTTGATAAATATCTAAAACACTTTATGGATATTTATTTAAGTCAACAAAGGCAACTAATATCATTTACATCAAATATCCTAATGTAAGATATTTATATTTTAATTTAATTAATCATTAACAATTAAATAATCAATTAATAATCAAATACAAATATATTAAATATATGTATAATATTTACATTAAATATTAAAAACATATATTCATTTAGGATATAAGTCAAATAACTTATTTTGACTATTAATTAATATGTATTTAAATTAATCAAGTATTAAATGTAAACACCATAATTAGGCAAATGACTATCTAGTCCCTTTAGCACGTATCTTGCGTTTAACCTTTAAACGACTTTATAAATAATCAATATTATTTATTAATGTTGCTCTAGTGCTCTACGAGTATGTTTCATTATTGAGACTCTAGATTCAGGTATATCCGTCACGAAATCTAATTTCGTGTCCATAATCTATCCACCCGTAGTAGATTATGACGATCACACGGATAATCTCGCTGAACCATACAGGTCGAGGTCATGGCAAATGTATAATTCCTCTGTCACAGGTATCCGGATAAATCCCAGAGATACAGATGTAAACGTCAAATCTCTATGGGGATTATCCAGTCGACTATTCCATTAGCAATCTCTAAAAGAATATTTAGAACTAGCTTCTAAACTTTACCACGGGCCCATGGTTTTATCTGATTGCTAATCATATGAACTACCTATGCTCTGATACACAGAACTGACGGATCCTATCTTGATACACATAGGACACCCTGAGGATCTGTCTACACCCAACGAACAGGCGGAGGTCTGATCTGAATAGATCGGTGACGTGACTGCCATCTAAGTGTAGAAGATGTCTCATATGCCAACAATGGCATCTCAAGTCTAAGAATCACAAGTGCTACTCAACCCGAGAAGATTCTTATTGACGCTGGTGTACCATCCATTAAGAATCTTCGGTGAGTCGTTCAGTGTTTATCCGCTATAAACTCCTACACGTCTATACTAGTCTCCAAGACTAATGGTTCATTGAGAAACCATTGGAATCATATATTCCATTATACGACATGTACCGGTCTCAACAGGTTTACTTTACTGACCAAGTAGTGTAAACCTTGACCATGAACTTTCTGAGAATGATAACGTCATGATACTACTCAATGTCCGTTGCGACGTTTTTGCAACAGTACCATGACTAATCATTCTAAGGTCAATACGTCTTTACCATTTAATAAGATAGATTATATTATAGAAACTGCATATATTATTCATAATAATAATGTTTTACAGAAGTATTCAACAGAAATACAACCGGGAATTGGTGCTCTGAGCACCAACCCCAACAGAAAAGACTTACATGGAACAACCAGAAGGGTTTAATGATCCTGGATAAGAACAGAAGGTGTGCAAACTTGTAAAATCCTTGTACTGATTAAAACAAGCACCTAGACAATGACATGAGAATATTGACAAAGAGAAATTGTCAAGTGGGTTTAAAACCAATGAGTGTGATAAGTGTATATACACCAAAAGAATGATATGTCATTGTATGTCTCTATGTAGACGATATGCTGATAATTTGTAATAATCATAAGTTGATTCAGTCTACCAAGAAAGTGTTATCCAGCAAATTTGATATGAAAGATTTGGAAGTAGCTAACCTAACTCTTCCTCTATCAAAGAATACTGGCTTAAGCATATCGCAAATAGAGTATTCAAGGATCATCGGAAGTCTGATGTATCTCACGAATTGCACACGAACTGATATCGCTCAAGCTGTGAACAGGCTTAGCAGATATACTAGCAATCCAGGACATAACCACTGGAAAGCCATAGTAAGAGTTTTGAGGTATGAGAAACTTCAAAATATGGGCTAAATTACGAGAGATATCCTGCTGTTCTAGAGGGATACATCGATGCTGACTGGATATCTGATACTATGGATTCCAAATCTACGGTTGGATTTGTTTTCACACTTGGTAATGCAGCCGTGTCCTGGAAATCCTCGAGGCAAACATATATTGCCCGGTCTACTATGAAATCAAAGTTCATAGCGTTAGACAAAATAGTGGAAGAAGCAGAATGGCTTTGAAACTTCCTGGAGGATATTCCTAGTTGGCTCAAATCGGTGTCAGCGATTAGCATACATTGTGAAAGCCAATCGGCCATTAGGAGAGCCCAAAATACAATGTATAATGGTAAGTCTCGACATATACGTCGGAGACATAATACCATAGGTCAACTGCTTTCAAGTGGCATAATATCGATCGATTATGTTGAGTCGAAGGAAACCTAGCGGATCCACTAACTAAAGGTTTACCTCGAGAGCAAGTTGAGAAGTCATCGAGGGGAATGGGCTTGAAGCCTATAATTAAGAATTGTCACTGTGGAAACCCAACCTAGCTGACTGGAGATCCCAAGATCTAGGTTCAAAAGGGACAACAGAAAGTTTGTGCAATTCAAAACAAACACTGAAGAGTTTTGTACTCGTTCCCATTCCGATAATGACGCTAAGTGCTGTCTGTCATGGTTAGGATAAGCTAAGGCTTTTAATGATCACTATATTAGGAGATGATTTCTAATGGGGGTAAAGACAGATTACTTCTTCATAGTAGATCACCTATTTCAAGTAATAAGTGAGGCCGCTTACATGGGAACTTTTAAAGGCGGGTTACCCTAAAGTACTTGATGAATCCAGGACCGTTGTTCAGGGCCGAAATGGACACAACCGTAGAATGGGAAATTGTCGAAGTAAAGCTGTGTGTTGGCAGTTGTCTTGGTTTACACCAACGGCAGAACAGTTCAAGACTATAGGTCACTGGTTTGCCAAGTAAATCCGATTGTCAATCACTAGGAAAGGTTCAAGGCGAAAGCTACCTATTTCGATGCAGCTTTAGTTCACGGAAACTCTCTCAAGTGTTTTCATGAATATTTGAAAAATTGTGGGGGTTGTTGTTGTAAATTCTTCAAATATTCAAATATTTTATGTTGGATGGAGGAGGGACATGTCTTTGGATGGTACCCCTTAGGGACATGTCCTCCATTTGTGTGTAACATGATCCTATGCTCAAGGGATGCATAGGAGGGGTGCAACCCTTTGGAGGATTGCACTATAACCCAAAGGGTGTCCTTGAGGCACCCCTCCATGCCTATAAAAGGAAGCCATTTTGTTCCTTTAAAGACACACAAATGAAATCCGAATTTCATCTTATAAGTGAGAGTCTTAATTGCTTTCTTGAGTGAGAGAGTATTCCACCATATTCCAAGTTCAAGATCTTGTTAAGGTGTTGTTGATGGTGTTTTTCGGGCACTATGTTATTTAAACAACACGACAGGGGTAAAAGGGGTAACTCCATTGATCGAGACCGTTAAAGCCGACCCGACAACTTGACGGTAAGAGGCCGAGCACTTTATACTAAATGGCCGAGCACTTGAGATCGGATAACCGAGCATTATCAGATCGACAACAGCATTCTCAGTTCAAATGGCTATCATGACCGACCTCATGAAGAGCGAGCACATGACGAGGCGTGCTCAGGAAGATAAAGCATCCTATTCTTGCGGAAAAGGGATAAGTTGTCCTACTTTAATGGGGTAAAGTAATAACTTAATATCCTAATAGGATAAAGGAAGTAAATGTAGTTTTGATTAGGAATCCTTATGGGAAAAGGGAATTGTTTCAACTAGGAAATTCTTGTACAAATAGGAATCTGATTTCTTCACCATTATAAATAGGAGGGTAGAGTGAGTGTAGAAGGACAAGTTGAAGGCATCATCTGAAAATCATCACAAGAGTGAGGGATTAGAATTATCAAGCTCCGGTTTGTAAAAGCAAAGAAGAGACCCGAGGAGTGTATTTGAGTAATAAAGAGTACCACCCTGTTCTTGTCCGTGGACGTAGGTCGGATCTCAAAGTCCACCGAACCACGTTAAATCACCTTGTCTGATTGGCGTATTTTCTTGTTTTCCGCTAAGTTTGCTTTTGGTTTCCCGCGTAACCAAACAAATTCACAGTTGGAGGAGGATTGCCTCAGAGGTGATATTCCCGTATTACCCTGAGACCAAAATCCACCGTCAACAGTGTACGCCGTCTGTGGGGAACTCTACGAAAAGAAACTCGCGTAATAAGACAAAGGGCGGAAGGCGAAAACCAACAATCATCAGGGAGCTCGGCTACAGACTGGATGGAAAAGATCGAGGAAAACCTTAGGAAGGAAAGGGAGGAAAACCAAACTCTACTAAAAACCATAGTAGACCGGTTGGAAAGGATGGAAGGAGCACGCGACGGAAAATTCGAGGCCGGGACTAGCCGGCGAAGGAGTGAGATAGCAAAAGGAAAGAGAATTGTTGATACAAGCGAAGACGACAGACCTCAAAGGAGGGAACCCTATAGGGTGAGATCCGTGGTAGTACAAAGGGATTCCCAAACCGAGGACACATGGGAGGAGGACGATGACAAATCATCACCAGATCCCTCCTACGATAGCCCTCACAGTACCCGGAGGAGAGGAAAAGAACATACCGAAGAGGTGCGGGACGACGCCGACCCTGAGAAGCGCCGCTCCCAAGATAGCAGAAAGAAAAGAAACCTCAGAGGGCGGCATGGAACCAGGGACAGAGATATGAAATCTTGGTTACGGGAGGAGCTGGTCAAATGGGGAGTATACCCCAACGCAAACAGAGGGGATATCCAGGACGTCAAAGATGAGTCCCCCCTCAGAAAAATTCCCGAAGAGATTCAACATGCCGACCATGACACCGTACAAAGGCCATACCGACCCTAAGACCCACATTGAAAGTTTCACCCTGCTGATGGAAGTGCAAGGGGTAACAAGGGACGCCATCTGCCAAGTGTTCCCCCTAACTCTGGCCGGACCAGCCATTCTATGGTACAAGAGCTTAGCCCCAAGAAGCATCAGCAGCTTCACACAACTGAAGAAGTCATTCATACGAAACTTCAAGGGGGCTTGTGTCCCCACAAAGACGATTGGAGAACTCCGGCTCATGAAGCAAGGAGACGATGAACCTCTGAAGATATTTATGGAAAAGTACCATAATATGGTACTCGAAGTCGGAGGGTATGAATCCCCTGAAGCCCTGGAAAGCTTGAAAGGAGCCTTGAGGGTCGGAAGACTAAGGACCCACCTAAGGATCCAGGACACCCCGGACTACGCCACCGCCCTGGAGGTGGCCCGGAAGTTCGTTTTGTTAGAGAACGAAGAGAAAGTGTCCCGGAAAGGGAACAACATCAGGGACAGAACCACAAGGGAGGGCGCCCAACGCCGAATAGAAAAAGAATCCAGAAGACCACCCCCGAAACACAAAGAATTCAAGCCACTGCACCGGGACAATCAGGAGAGAAGAGCACCGACCCAAGTAAACCATGTGGTCAGGGAAGATGCATACATTCCCCTAAAAAAACCACTGGGATAAATTGTCGTGGAGATCCAAGGGAAAGGCCTCTTAGTAGAACCCGACCAAAGAAGATTTTCCCCGGACAAGAGGAACCAAAAGGCTTATTGCATACACCACAACTCCAGAGGACATGCAACAGACGGGCGCAGACACCTGCGGAAGCAGGTGGAAGACTTGGTAAAAGAAGGCTATCTCGGTGTGTACATAGACCATTCGGTTTTTTAGGTCGATCAAGTTGATAGCGGAAGTCATCCGGTCGGGTGCGTGGAATGCTGAGATGCAGAGATGATATATTAAGAAGAGCCTTGCTTGTAGTGACCAGTGTAGAGTTGCAAGAAAGGCAACAGATCCCAAAAAGGTGAGTAAACCTCTTCTGACTTAGGTTGACATTTGATTATGCTTGTTTGTTATGGCTCACACAATGATTTTGATATTTGTTTTCCGGCTCGGGTCTGCTCTTGTACCGCCGAGACCGATGCCTCTCTCCGGCTCGGGTCTGCTCTTGTACCGCCGAGACCGATGTCTCTTTCCGGCTCGGGGCTGGATTTCGTTCCGCCGAGGCCACTTGTTTATTCGATTCGGGACTGGATTTCGTTCCGCCGAGGTCGCTTGATACTTCGGCTCGGGGCTGGATTTCGTTCCGCCGAGGCCACTGAGATAAACAAACTCGGGGTCGGGCGATGTCCCACCGAGTCTGCCTTTGGACTGGGGACGTAACATTCCCCCAGGACCAAGTGATTTTTATAGCTCGGGGTCAGGCGATGTCCCACCGAGTCTGCCTTGGACTGGGGACGTAACATTCCCCCAGGACCAAGTGATTTTTATAGATCGGGGTCGGGCGATGTCCCACCGAGTCTGCCTTTGGACTGGGGACGTAACATTCCCCCAGGACCAAGTGATTCTTACAGCTCGGGGTCGGGCGATGTCCCACCGAGTCTGCCTTTGGACTGGGGACGTAACATTCCCCCAGGACCAAGTGATTCTTACAGCTCGGGGTCGGGTGATGTCCCACCGAGTCTGTCTTTGGACTGGGGACGTAACATTCCCCCAGGACCAAGTGATTCTTACAGCTCGGGGTTGGGCGATGTCCCACCGAGTCTGTCTTTGGACTGGGGAGGTAACATTCCCCCAGGACCAAGTGATTCAAACAGCTCGGGGTCGGGCGATGTCCCACCGAGTCTGCCCTTTGGACTGGGGACGTAACATTCCCCCAGGACCAAGTGATTCAAACAGCTCGGGGTCGGGCGATGTCCCACCGAGTCTGCCCTTTGGACTGGGGACGTACATTCCCCCAGGACCAAGTGGTTTTTACAGCTCGGGGTCGGGCGATGTCCCACCGAGTCTGCCTTTGGACTGGGGACGTAACATTCCCCCAGGACCAAGTGATTCTTTCAGCTCGGGGTCGGGCGATGTCCCACCGAGTCTGTCTTTGGACTGGGGACGTAACATTCCCCCAGAACAAGTGATTCTTACAGCTCGGGGTCGGGCGATGTCCCACCGAGTCTGTCTTTGGACTGGGGACGTAACATTCCCCCAGAACAAGTGATTCTTACAGCTCGGGGTCGGGCGATGTCCCACCGAGTCTGTCTTTGGACTGGGGACGTAACATTCCCCCAGGACCAAGTGATTCTTACAGCTCGGGGTCGGGCGATGTCCCACCGAGTCTGCTCTTTGGACTGGGGACATAACATTCCCCCAGGACCAAGTAATTCTTACAGCTCGGGGTCGGGCGATGTCCCACCGAGTCTGTCTTTGGACTGGGGACGTAACATTCCCCCAGGACCAAGTGATTCTTACAGCTCGGGGTCGGGCGATGTCCCACCGAGTCTGCTCTTTAGACTGGGGACGTAACATTCCCCCAGGACCAAGTGATTCTTACAGCTCGGGGTCGGGCGATGTCCCACCGAGTCTGTCTTTGGACTGGGGACGTAACATTCCCCCAGGACCAAGTGATTCTTACAGCTCGGGGTCGGGCGATGTCCCACCGAGTCTGCCTTTGGACTGGGGACGTAACATTCCCCCAGGACCAAGCGATTCAAACGGATCGGGGTCGGGCGATGTCCCACCGAGTCTGCCCTTTGGACTGGGGACGTAACATTCCCCCAGGACCAAGTCTTTCGCTCAGCTCGGGGTCGGGAGATGTCCCACCGAGTCTGCTTCTTTAGTCTGGGGAGGTAACATTCCCCCAGAACCCAAGTCTTTCACTCAACTCGGGGTCGGGTTACGTCCCACCGAGTCAGCCGCTTTGGTTTGGGGAGGTAACATTCCCCCAGGACCAAGTCTTTCGCTCAGCTCGGGGTCGGGCGACGTCCCACCGAGTCTGCTTCTTTAGTCTGGGGAGGTGACATTCCCCCAGAACCCGTCTTTCATTCAACTCGGGGTCGGGTTACGTCCCACCGAGTCAGCTTCTTTGGTTTGGGGAGGTAACATTCCCTCAGAACCCAAGTCTTTCGCTCAGCTCGGGGTCGGGGTACGTCCCACCGAGTCAGCCCTTCGGACTGGGGACGTAACATTCCCTCAGGTCCAAGTGCCTTTCACAGCTCGGGGTCGGGGTACGTCCCACCGAGTCAGCCCTTCGGACTGGGGACGTAACATTCCCTCAGGTCCAAGTGTCGTTCTCAGCTCGGGGTCGGGTTGCGTCCCACCGAGTCAGTCCTTCGGACTGGGGACGTAACATTCCCCCAGGTCCAAGTGCCTTTCTCAGCTCGAGGTCGGGGTACGTCCCACCGAGTCAGCCCTTCGGACTGGGGACGTAACATTCCCTCAGGTCCAAGTGCCTTTCACAGCTCGGGGTCGGGGTACGTCCCACCGAGTCAGCCCTTCGGACTGGGGACGTAACATTCCCCCAGGTCCAAGTGTCGTTCTCAGCTCGGGGTCGGGTTGCGTCCCACCAAGTCAGTCCTTCAGACTGGGGACGTAACATTCCCCCAGGTCCAAGTGCCTTTCTCAGCTCGGGGTCGGGGTACGTCCCACCAAGTCAGCCCTTCGGACTGGGGACGTAACATTCCCTCAGGTCCAAGTGCCTTTCACAGCTCGGGGTCGGGGTACGTCCCACCGAGTCAGCCCTTCGGACTGGGGACGTAACATTCCCTCAGGTCCAAGTGTCGTTCTCAGCTCGGGGTCGGGTTGCGTCCCACCGAGTCAGTCCTTCGGACTGGGGACGTAACATTCCCCCAGGTCCAAGTGCCTTTCTCAGCTCGGGGTCGGGGTACGTCCCACCGAGTCAGCCCTTCAGACTGGGGACGTAACATTCCCTAAGGTCCAAGTGCCTTTCACAAGCTCGGGGTCGGGGTACGTCCCACCGAGTCAGCCCTTCGGACTGGGGACGTAACATTCTCTCAGGTCCAAGTGTCGTTCTCAGCTCGGGGTCGGGTTGCGTCCCACCGAGTCAGTCCTTCAGACTGGGGACGTAACATTCCCCCAGGTCCAAGTGCCTTTCTCAGCTCGGGGTCGGGGTACGTCCCACCGAGTCAGCCCTTCGGACTGGGGACGTAACATTCCCTCAGGTCCAAGTGCCTTTCACAGCTCGGGGTCGGGGTACGTCCCACCGAGTCAGCCCTTCGGACTGGGGACGTAACATTCCCTCAGGTCCAAGTGTCGTTCTCAGCTCGGGGTCGGGTTGCGTCCCACCGAGTCAGTCCTTCGGACTGGGGACGTAACATTCCCCCAGGCCCGAGCATCTCTCACAGCTCGAGACAGGATCACATGCCACCGAGCACCTCATCGTTAGCTCAGAGGCAAAATTTTCTCCTCACAATCGAGATTGGATCAGTCAGGGGTCAGGACCCCCAAATCTCTGGTACAGATATTACAGAGGATGAGTCATTTTTAGTTTGGACAACAAGAGGAACTTCATCTCCTGATGGAATGACCCAAGTAAGCAATTTGCTTTGAGGTGGAGAATCATTCTGAATAGAGTCAGCATCTCCAATAAACCGAGGATATGAAGATAGAAACAGAAGACTTAGTTGATGGCAAAGACAATTTCTCGGTGATTTCTGGAGCGACCACCAGCAAGGCGATCAGCACACCATCTTTTTTATAGTTCCGGCATCAACTCACAACTCGTTGTTACCGAGAACTAGGGGACAGATGTTGATGGTGTTTTTCGGGCACTATGTTATTTAAACAACACGACAGGGGTAAAAGGGGTAACTCCATTGATCGAGACCGTTAAAGCCGACCCGACAACTTGACGGTAAGAGGCCGAGCACTTTATACTAAATGGCCGAGCACTTGAGATCGGATAACCGAGCATTATCAGATCGACAGCAGCATTCTCAGTTCAAATGGCTATCATGACCGACCTCATGAAGACCGAGCACATGACGAGGCGTGCTCAGGAAGATAAAGCATCCTATTCTTGCGGAAAAGGGATAAGTTGTCCTACTTAATGGGGTAAAGTAATAACTTAATATCCTAATAGGATAAAGGAAGTAAATGTAGTTTTGATTAGGAATCGTTATGGGAAAAGGGAATTGTTTCAACTAGGAAATTCTTGTACAAATAGGAATCTGATTTCTTCACCATTATAAATAGGAGGGTAGAGTGAGTGTAGAAGGACAAGTTGAAGGCATCATCTGAAAATCATCACAAGAGTGAGGGATTAGAATCATCAAGCTCCGGTTTGTAAAAGCAAAGAAGAGACCCGAGGAGTGTATTTGAGTAATAAAGAGTACCACCTTGTTCTTGTCCGTGGACGTAGGTCGGATCTCAAAGTCCACCGAACCACGTTAAATCACCTTGTCTGATTGGCGTATTTTCTTGTTTTCCGCTAAGTTTGCTTTTGGTTTCCCGCGTAACCAAACAAATTCACAGTTGGAGGAGGATTGCCTCGGAGGTGATATTCCCGTATTACCCTGAGACCAAAATCCACCGTCAACAGGTGTGCCAGAGGAATCCGGGTTATCCTGGGAGAACATTAGCCACAAATCTATAGAGCACCGAGACGGGGCTGATAAGTTCTTAAGGACAGAGATTTATCTCGACTCGGATCAAAGATTTCGTCACTGTACCAGGTTTTTCTTGTTTTAAAAGTTTTAGGGTTTATGCATGTCATACTAGATCTACTTTTGTTTTCTGGATTTGATTTGTTTGTTGCATGTTAATTTACTGTATAATGACACTAAATGTCCAACAGAAAGTCCTGATATACGCGAAAATTGAAAAGGATGCTTTGCTAATAATCCAAACCACAAGATATTTCTTGTCTATCTCTCTCTCCTTGTAAAGAGAAGCTATATTTATCATCATTTCATTTCATTTTCTAGTTGTCGTATTGCAAGAAAAAATTCCAGGATGATCAAGAGGACTCATCTCTCTGAAGATAAAACAGAGTACAAATCCAAGAACCTTGATGCTGAGAGGCGCCGTCGCAAGAAACTCAATGATGGGCTATTGAGATTACGTTCATTAGTTCCAAATATCACAAATGCAACTACTCCCAAACTCTTTACTTCTTTTATAGTTAATTATCATCTCATTTCAATTAATAGCATCATTAACATTTTGTTATATCTCTTCTTCAGATGAAAAAAGAAACTGTGATCGACGACGCAATTATATACATCCAACAGCCAGAAGGGTTTAATGTTCCTGGATAAGAACAGAAGGTGTGCAAACTTGTAAAATCCTTGTACTGATTAAAACAAGCACCTAGACAATGACATGAGAATATTGACAAAGAGAAATTGTCAAGTGGGTTTAAAACCAATGAGTGTGATAAGTGTATATACACCAAATCAACTCAAGAATGATATGTCATTGTATGTCTCTATGTAGACGATATGCTGATAATTTGTAATAATCATAAGTTGATTCAGTCTACCAAGAAAGTGTTATCCAGCAAATTTGATATGAAAGATTTGGAAGTAGCTAACCTAACTCTTCCTCTATCAAAGAATACTGGCTTAAGCATATCGCAAATAGAGTATTCAAGGATCATCGGAAGTCTGATGTGTCTCACGAATTGCACACGAACTGATATCGCTCAAGCTGTGAACAGGCTTAGCAGATATACTAGCAATCCAGGACATAACCACTGGAAAGCCATAGTAAGAGTTTTGAGGTATGAGAAACTTCAAAATATGGGCTAATTACGAGAGATATCCTGCTGTTCTAGAGGGATACATCGATGCTGACTGGATATCTGATACTATGGATTCCAAATCTACGGTTGGATTTGTTTTCACACTTGGTAATGCAGCCGTGTCCTGGAAATCCTCGAGGCAAACATATATTGCCCGGTCTACTATGGAATCAAAGTTCATAGCGTTAGACAAAATAGCGGAAGAAGCAGAATGGCTTTGAAACTTCCTGGAGGATATTCCTAGTTGGCTCAAATCGGTGTCAGCGATTAGCATACATTGTGAAGCCAATCGGCCATTAGGAGAGCCCAAAATACAATGTATAATGGTAAGTCTCGACATATACGTCGGAGACATAATACCATAGGTCAACTGCTTTCAAGTGGCATAATATCGATCGATTATGTTGAGTCGAAGGAAACCTAGCGGATCCACTAACTAAAGGTTTACCTCGAGAGCAAGTTGAGAAGTCATCGAGGGGAATGGGCTTGAAGCCTATAATTTAAGAATTGTCACTGTGGAAACCCAACCTAGCTGACTGGAGATCCCAAGATCTAGGTTCAAAAGGGACAACAGAAAGTTTGTGCAATTCAAAACAAACACTGAAGAGTTTTGTACTCGTTCCAATTCCGATAATGACGCTGAGTGCTGTCTGTCATGGTTAGGATAAGCTAAGGCTTTTAATGATCACTATATTAGGAGATGAGTTCTAATGGGGGTAAAGACAGATTACTTCTTCATAGTAGATCACCTATTTCAAGTAAGAAGTGAGGCCGCTTACATGGGAACTTTTAAAGGCGGGTTACCCTAAAGTACTTGATGAATCCAGGACCGTTGTTCAGGGCCGAAATGGACACAACCGTAGAATGGGAAATTGTCGAAGTAAAGCTGTGTGTTGGCAGTTGTCTTGATTTACACCAACGGCAGAACAGTTCAAGACTATAGGTCACTGGTTTGCCAAGTAAATCCGATTGTCAATCACTAGGAAAGGTTCAAGGCGAAAGCTACCTATTTCGATGCAGCTTTAGTTCACGGAAACTCTCTCAAGTGTTTTCATGAATATTTGAAAAATTGTGGGGGATTGTTGTAAATTCTTCAAATATTCAAATATTTTATGTTGGATGGAGGAGGGACATGTCTTTGGATGGTACCCCTTAGGGACATGTCCTCCATTTGTGTGTAACATGATCCTATGCTCAAGGGATGCATAGGAGGGGTGCAACCCTTTGGAGGATTGCACTATAACCCAAAGGGTGTCCTTGAGGCACCCCTCCATGCCTATAAAAGGAAGCCATTTTGTTCCTTTAAAGACACACAAATGAAATCCGAATTTCATCTTATAAGTGAGAGTCTTAATTGCTTTCTTGAGTAAGAGAGTATTCCACCATATTCCAAGTTCAAGATCTTGTTAAGGTGTGCCCCTTGAATAAGAGGAATCCGGGTTATCCTGGGAGAACATTAGCCACAAATCTATAGAGCACCGAGACGGGGCTGATAAGTTCTTAAGGACAGAGATTTATCTCGACTCAGATCAAAGATTTCGTCACTGTACCAGGTTTTTCTTGTTTTAAAAGTTTTAGGGTTTATGCATGTCATACTAGATCTACTTTTGTTTTCTGGATTTGATTTGTTTGTTGCATGTTAATTTACTGTATAATGACACTAAATGTCCAACAGAAAGTCCTGATATACGCGAAAATTGAAAAGGATGCTTTGCTAATAATCCAAACCACAAGATATTTCTTGTCTATCTCTCTCTCCTTGTAAAGAGAAGCTATATTTATCATCATTTCATTTCATTTTCTAGTTGTAGTATTGCAAGAAAAAATTCCAGGATGATCAAGAGGACTCATCTCTCTGAAGATAAAACAGAGTACAAATCCAAGAACCTTGATGCTGAGAGGCGCCGTCGCAAGAAACTCAATGATGGGCTATTGAGATTACGTTCATTAGTTCCAATATCACAAATGCAACTACTCCCAAACTCTTTACTTCTTTTATAGTTAATTATCATCTCATTTCAATTAATAGCATCATTAACATTTTGTTATATCTCTTCTTCAGATGAAAAAAGAAACTGTGATCGACGACGCAATTATATACATCCAACAGCTCAAAGGATATGTCTTGTTTCTTAGGGACCAACTTCTTGAAGTGGAATCATTGGAAGAAGAGGAAACAAAGCCACATATTGAAGAGATGAAGAATTGCAGCATACAGGTTATATCACATGGAGTCTCAGTCATTTTGTTAATTTTTTGTTTTTGTCCAGCGCGATGATCAAAGTATTAATGGGGTCAAACCCTAAAATAAAAACTAGGGTAAATGAGGACCTTTCGCAGACTTTGTTTATAACGAGAGCCTTGTGCATTGGATACGACTTTGAATAATGTTATTTGTTGCTGATCTTATAGGAAGATGTTAAGGTGACTCATATGGGAGGGAATAAGCTTCAGATAAAGGTTGTGTTTGAGAAGAAAGAGGCAAATTTACTAAATTGGTGGAAGCCATGACTGCCCTTGGCTTTGTGTTCAGTGATACTAGTGTCACTACATTAAAAGGAGCAACTCTCGTTTCTTCTTTTTTAGAGGTAATTAAGATGTTGGCTGCTAGGAAAATTGAACTTTAATTTGCTTGTAATGCATGTATTTGATGTCATTTTAGGGATCTTGTGGTGGTGATAGGCTTCTCAGAGTTGAGGAAACCAGAGGGTTGCTGCTAAAGATCATTACAGGCATATGATACAAAGTTCAAGTGATGATTTTGCATTCATCAATATCTGAATTTGATGAACAAATAGATTACGAGGAAAATTTATATGGCACGGTAGCTAATAGAATTAACATCTAATAAAACTATGTTTAAATTTTCTCGATGCTTGAAGAAGATAACTGTGGGCTTGGATTTGTTGCTTAAATGGGTTAGAAGAGAGTATTGAGGCCCAACACGAACTTGGAGGTGGTTATTTGGCTCATAAGTCTTGAAATTTTTTATGATCTGAGTCGTACTAATTTTTCCCAATTATATTTATATTATTTTCAATAACTATCAATAATAATTCATTTAAAAAAATAATACGAAATTCAACTTTATATGGAATCCAAATCCTTTAACAAGCCAGGTAAAATACATATGATAGCCAGTCGTGCCTAATAATCATTACGATATTCCCACTCAATGCTAACAGTTTTAGGAATTTATGGTCAAGATTAAAGAATAAGATTAACCTCATTTTATTAAGTTAAAGATCAGAGTATAGATTAAAAAAATGATTTAAAAGACAAATAATATTATATTAAATTTCTATTTTTTTTTTAATGAGGTCCTCAATTTAATAAGACAATGACATCATTATTAGAATTAGGATATTATCGAGCCGAGTAGCGCACAACTCGACTCGGTTCGAGCTCGAATCGAACTTTACATATATTATTCGAGCTAGATTCGTAAAGAAAATATTGAGATCGAGCTTGACTCGAATACGATTACTAAAAAAATCGGCTCGAGCTTGATTAATTTAAGAAAATTAGTTTTTATTTTTATTTACTTAAAAAAATTGTATAAATTTTTCTACAAAATTTAAACGTTTATGACTCTCTCTCGACATATATGATATTGAGTCGAGTTGTGTCTATACGATCTGAATCAAATATATTTCAAGCAGTGTTAGCGAGTAAAAAAAGATCAAAGTAGAGCTTTTACGAGTGGGTCTCATTTAATAATCAAACTATTATTTTTGAAGTCGAATAACTCTCTTATTAAACAAAACGATCTCGAAACAAGCCAAACATGAATTGAACTCAAATTGTTCATCAACGATTCGATTCATTTACAGCCCTAAATACAATGTCACTATCTCTACTTGTGTTGTAAATTCTACAAATATTAAGTGTTGATGGAGGAGGGACATTGTAGGCATTGCATTTCTGCATACCAGCCCAATGATGAGCCTCGTACGGAGGCACCACCTTTTAAGTCGCGGGAAACGGACGACGGAAGGGAAAAGTCAAGAATTGATGTTTGTTGGATTTGTTGTTCGCTCGCTTAACTCGGGATTTGCTCGTTGAGCCTTTGTATCAAAATTTATTCTCGTCCCGAACCTTAAAGCCTACCCCCTGTGACCCTTCAACTTACATGCACAAACATAAAATAATAAGCCACCAACCAATTAAACAAATTCAAACAAAATCAAACAATTAAAAAATAAACCAATTTAATAACAACAAAATACAACAAATTCCACAAACAAATAAAAAATAAAGAAATAAATAAAATACTAACCAAACATAAACAACCCTCACGTGTCTTTTACAACACACACACAAATTCAACAACACCAAATAAACAATAAAAAATAAACCACACTAACAAACAAGATAAACATCAACAAAATCCACTCACTTTAAACAATAAAATAATCCAACACACACACAAACAAATCAACAACAACAAATCAAACAACACACACCAAATAAAATCCATCTTCCTGCAACACCCATGCACAAATAATGAACAAAACCCAACCAGATGCTAAACAACAACTAAACAACAAAAACCCTAACCTCACCCATGCCTCACGCCCACACACCCCCACTCACCCTTTCCCTATTTACAAATCAAAAGACAACAAGCCAAAGACTAAACATTAAGCAATTCTTTCGCCCATCCACAATCAACCATTATTCCCCTGCACCCTCCATACAAGCGCTCATGCAACCCTCCATGCATAACCCATGACTACCCATAACTCTACCCATGCCGTGCCTCTCCCTCACTCTGACTTCAAAAACAAAATCCATATAAACCCTAGATACCTCACGCACCAGGGGGGCACACTCTCATTTTCAGGCCAACAACAAAAGATAATAATCCCAAAATTCATAAAACAAACTCGGTAGAACCCTAGACCTCACTCAACCCTCATCTCACCTCTCTCTCACGGCCAACCCTTAACGCCATTTCCCTCATTCTCGGCATCGACAGACGTGCACACCCCCACTGATTCATGTGAATAACCACCAACTCTACTCCACGCCAGCAACGCCCTTCGCATAACACAAACCTGCCTCAACAGCCCCTCTCCACGTCGCCTAGACACTG
Organism: Zanthoxylum bungeanum; assembly: GCA_019454045.1. NCBI lineage: Eukaryota > Viridiplantae > Streptophyta > Magnoliopsida > Sapindales > Rutaceae > Zanthoxylum > Zanthoxylum bungeanum. Next base: position 125,689 of record SKCR01031811.1, read on the forward strand.
CCCCACATCACACGTACCTGAGCAGCCCGTGCCCATTGATCATTTTTCACGTCCTCTAGCCCTCCTTATCACCGAAACACACACAAACCCCTCACTGCCTCACGTAAGCCTCATTGGCTCAAAAACCCACTCACGCACCTAGCCAAACTCACGGCATCATACCACAAAGACAAACCTTAATCTAGCCTCCACCAAAACACTGAATCCTCATACAATCGTCTTCACCCACGTTTAGCCCTCAATTCTTTCACGCATCCAACGACCTCAACAGCCCTTACACCTAGCCATTGCCAACGATAACAGCCCCTCACAGCCCTCACAAGCATTAGTCTTCAACGCACTGCCCTCCATCACTCCAAACTCCCCCCTGACCAGCCACCCCTCATCACGCATAAACCAGCAACCCTCACCGACTCTCAGAACCAAAGACCCTCACTTCTCACTCCATGCAACCTCACGTAGCAGCACTAGCTTCTGAGTTCAAACCCCTCGCCACTACCACATCCAACACTCCTTGCCAAGCCCCCCTGGACGTGAACCACACATCAGCCATAGCCTTCATCCCTCATGAAACAGTCCCTTCATGCCTAGCCTCAACTCCACGTAACCCTTGTTCCATGCACCAACAGTCTGCCTTTAACGCCACAAGCCTTCCACACACGTAACAGACCACTCATGCACGTAAACTACCCAGCCACTTCTTTCACGCCCACTGCCTCACGCATAAACTGAACACAGTAACCTCACAAATACAATAACCCCCTCCATACAGCAAACCGAAACAGCCCTCAAATTACCCCAGAACCGATCCAAAAACAGTAGCCGTTAGTACCAAGAATAAATCCCAAGAGATAGCCTGCAAACAGTGAACAAAATCACCTGAAACAGTCCCCACAAATAGACTATGAAATAACGAGTAAAACAGAGAAAACAGCGAGCGGAAACCGCGAGTGAAAATGGATAAACCAGTGGAAACAGCGAAAAGAGTGAACCAGTGAAAACAGTGGAAACGATAACCCTTCCGGCTCCGTGAAACGCACTTCCGAAAAGCGATTTAAAGGGTAAGACCTGAGGGCACCCTTTATTTATCATCCTTTATTTTTAGTTATTTTATTACTTTATTTCGCATTAGTATTGTGAATTGGTGCATGATGTGATTTCCGGATGAACGGAACATATGTTCTCTCTTGTGGTATATCGGATGGAAACCCGGACGTAAATTCCGTAGCCGAATCCGAATGGACGGTATTGCGGTTTGCACTCGGGATACAATACCACGTATCACTTGAGAGACACACGTATTTCGTTTCATCCAAACCTTGTATTTGAGCATGATTATGTTGCTGGTATGTTATTTATTTCTTAAGCATGAGTTAATTTAGTCTTGTTATTTAATTTTCAAAGCATGATTGTGTTATTTAGGCATGTTGTTTCTTCATTCTTTATGCATGATGTTTCGTTTAGTTTATGTTTATGTTTAATTAGTTATTTGTTTACTTTGGTTTAATGGTTCAATATGCTCGTTGTGTTATATTGCGTGGAGTTATATGGATGAAAGCATGTTAGATCTAAGTACCCTTGAGCATGAATGTTGAATAGATTCGGTTAGTTTATTGCACAAATCATATCATCACAAGTGGCATAAGTAAGGGACCATTCCGAACCCAATGGTTTGAGGTCTTCTCTTGCGAGGGGTGAGTGCGGCCTTAAATCATTTTCCCGGTTCACACCGGGTGGCGACTCCATTTTATTTCTCCGGTTTAGTCCCCCGCGGGCTACTCCGTACTCCCAACCGGGCCGCGAGCCCGGAACAGCGTCGCTCAGTTTCTATGTCCTACAGTCTGGCGACTCCACTGGGGATAGAGAATCGGCCCCGAAATAATGTCTTGTAATGTTTGTGATTTGTGCTTTAAATTAACCATGTCTACTGTGGGTTTAGGGAGTTTAATCAAAGGCATTATTAAAGCTAGGTGATGGTTTGGTGTCTTCCTTAACTCACTACCTTTCTATAAGGAAAAGCTGTGAGGGCACCTAGATAATCATTCACCCGTAGCTCATTGTGATAGACTAATTTGGAGGACTCGTTGTTTATTCCTGACACCAAGCGATAAGAGCCTAAGAGGCTAGGGTATTTAAGAGAGCCTCGCTCCACCCTCCCTCTGGGGAATCTACAATGGAAATCCATTTGACAGTCAGTCACACACCATAACTTGTTGGCACGTACCGTAAGGTATAAAAAGGTGCGCTCACTTGGTCGCTCGAACGCTTGAGTGGGGAGTCCTAGTTGTGAGCAAACATTCGTCAGCGGGAGCCTTTGTTTACATTCTTTTTTAAACCTGCATGTGAACCCTAGTTGTATGACCCATAGAAATTATTTCTTTTATGCTGTGTTTGGGACCATCGTTATTTGGATTCAATTGGACTTTTTGTGAAGAGATATGAACTGGTTGGGCCATTTAAACTGGAAGAGTTCGTGTCCTTTGATAATTGGGCCAAAAGCTTCTAAAATGCCGATGGGCCATTTTGTGTTTAGGACTCTTATTATTTGAAGTCGTTTAGCCATGTTATCGCAAAAGTATAAACTTGTTGGGCCTTTTCAACTGGGACAAGTTTGCACCGCGCAATGATGTGATTGAATGCTTTAAAATGATAATGGACCAACTTGTATAAACATCTTGATAGACTTGTGTATTTCATGCATTACATGCATACATGCTAACATCCAGTTTTAAAAGACATCATAGATACCCGTTGGGTTAGGAAAAAAAGAAGATTGAGCAGTCACCAAGAGAATCTGCGGAAGACCTAACCCGACGGGATAAGAAACACATGCATGCATGCATACACGTAACCCATTTTGCATTCCTTTTGTGTTTGTTTTGTTTTATGTTCACAGGTTTTGAAGAAGAAAATAGAAAGCGGCAAAGACAAGCCATTCAGAAACAGTGAAAGCACAATATCGGATTCAGGTAATAATCCTAGGGCTGAGGCCCATATTGGTGTTAGATTCGGGTAGTAATTGAGGGTTGAGGCCCACATTGATGTTGGTATTGAGGAGGAATCCCAGGGTTGAGGCCCACATGAGTTTGAGTTTCGGGAATGGATCCCAAGGGGCGATGCCCACATTATCAGAAGATTACGGAAGAATTCTGTGGAATGAGTGCAAAAAAAAAAAAAGAGAAAAAAAAAAGAGGGGAGAGAGAAAAAAGAGAGAGAGAGAGAGAGAAATCTTTGATAGTTAGACATATGTCCGGTGATGACATTGAATGCTGTAGGGGGAAACCCTAGAAACGATAAGTGCGAGACGCGCTCTCTTCCGGTATTCTGAATGGATTGATCTCTGTTAGACTCACGAGCACTTGATTACGGGATCCTAGCAGTAGAAACCTGAGTAGTTATCGAGGTGACTAGTTGAAGAGATGATGTATTAGTGAATGACCGTTGTCTGGGTGTCCACACTTGTTTACTGATGCTATGATATATGATATGGTTGGAAATAAAGAAAAAGTCTCTGAAATAAAAAAAGAAAAGAAGAAAAAAATAGACCACCTATAACCGATAAGCGTGAAGCTACCCATGGGCGAGTATTAGGACCACCATGAGGAGAAATGCTACCTTAAAGGGTAGGTGTGTCAGAAAAGAAAAGAGAAAAGAAAAAAGAAAAAAGAAATGAAAAGAAAGAGACAAAAAAAAAGATGAAAATCATATCATGTTGAGTATGCTGAAGTAATCATAGAATGTGATTAAGACATCCATGTTGGTTAGACCCACTGGTTCGATTCTCTGAAACGAAATCACCAAGTTGGCTTACTAAAGGACTAAGCTGCGAAAGAGCCTTAGCACACACACACTAAGAGTCTAGTTCAGATCACTCATTCAGACTATCGAAATTGAGTGTATCAATTACTTTGAAGGTTCTCTGGTTTCGACCCGAAGCATTCGTTGATGACAAAAATATGTTTAGCTATCAGGATTGTCTCGATGAGAGCAGTATGGTTTGAAATAACTCATTCACATTATTATCAGTTTTTGCCGGGTATGGCACTCCGGAGGCGATGCCCACATCATTATGAGTCTTTGCCGGGTATGGCACTCTGCGGGTTGAGGCCCACATCACTATCAGTCTTTACCGGGTATGGCACTCTGGGGGCGATGCCCACATCATTATCAGTCTTTGCCATGTATGGCACTCTGCGGGGCGAGGCCCACATCACTATCAGTCTTCGTCAGGTATAGCACTCCGGGTATGGAGACACATCAGCTACATCATCAGTTTTCAGGGATGAGTCCCAGGGTCGAGGCCCACATCAGGTACAGTATCAGTCTTCGGGGATGAATCCCAGGGTCGAGGCCCACATCAGCTTCAACATCAGTTTTCAGAGATGAGTCACATGGTCGAGGCCCACATTAGCTTCAGTATCAGTTTTCGGGGATGAGTCCCAGGGTCGAGGCCTACATCACCTCAGTTCAGGAATAAAGCTCACTTCAGTACAGTTCAGGAACAAAGCCTACATTCAGCTTAGTTCAGGAACAGAGCCTACATCCAGCTTAGTTCGGGAATAGAGCCCACAGTCAGTACAGTTCAGGAATAAAGCCCACATTCAGTACAGTTCAGGAACAAAGCCTACATTCAGCTCAGTTCAGAAACAAAGCCTACAATCAGTATAGTTCAGGAACAAAGCCTACAGTCAGTACAATTCGGGAACAAAGCTCGAGGGAATAAAGCCTCATCTCAACAGTTCGGGAACAAAGCTCGATCTCAGTACAGTTCGGGAATAAAACTCGAAGGAATAAAGCCTCATCTCAGTACAGTTCGGGAATAAAGCTCGGAGGAATAAAGCCTCATATCAACAGTTCGAGAACAAAGCTCGGGGGAATAAAGCCTCATATCAACAGTTCGGGAACAAAGCCCACAGTCAATACAGATTCGGGAACAAGGCCCACAGTCAACATAATCAGGGAATAAAGCTCTATCTTAACACAGTCCGGGAATAAGGTCTAGGGGAATAAAGCCCACCTTCAAAACAGTTCGAGAATAAAGCTCAGGGGAATAAAGCCCCATCTTAGCACAGTTCAGAAACAATGCCCATATCAATTTTGGGGCGAGGCCCATATCAGTATCAGTTGGGGCGAGGCCCATATCAGTATCAGTCGGGGGCGAGGCCCACATCAGTATCAGTTTGGGGCGAGGCCCACATCAGTATCAGTCTGGGGGCGAGGCCCATATCAGTATCAGTTTGGGCGAGGCCCATATCAATATCAGTTTGGGGCGAGGCCCATATCAGTTTGGGGCGAGGCCCACATCAGTGTCAGTATGGGAACAAGACCCACAACTCAGTTCAGGGAACAAGACCCTCAACACAATTCAGATCGGGAACAATACCCACAACTCAGTTCAGGGAACAAGACCCTCAACAAAATTCAGATCGGGAAAAGACCCACAACTCAGTTCAGGGAACAAGACCCACAATTCAGATCGGGAACAAGACCCACAATTCAGATCCGGAACAAGACCCACAACTCAGTTCAGGGAACAAGACCCTCAACACAATTCAGATCGGGAACAATACCCACAACTCAGTTCAGGGAACAAGACCCTCAACAAAATTCAGATCGGGAACAAGACCCACAACACAACTCAACAATTCAGGAAACAAGACCCTCAATTCAAAATGGGAACAAGACCCACAGGAACAAGACCCACAACACAACTCAGTTCAGGGAACAAGACCCACAACTCAGTTCAGGGAACAAGACCCACAATTCAGGGAATAAGACCCACAGCTAAAATTGGGAATAAGACCCGCAACACAATTCAGGGAACAAGACCCTCAGCTCAAATCGGGAACAAGAAACACAATTCAGATCGGGAACAAGACCCACAACTCAGTTCAGGGAACAAGACCCTCAACACAATTCAGATCGGGAACAAGACCCACAACTCAATTCAGGTAACAAGACCCTCAGCTCACTTCGGGAACAAACCCTCAGCTCACTTCGGGAACAAGACCCAGGGGTCGCAGTACCTCACCACCAAATCAATTCAGTTCGAAGCAACAGGTGAGTCAGGTGGCAGCTGGCGACCCAGGTAAGTAAATATACATTGCAAGTACTTTAATAGAATTGTCATTGTCACACACTGGACAAGTCCCATCAAAGTGGGGGCGACTGTAGGCATTGCATTTTTGCATACCAGCCCAATGATGAGCCTCGTACGGAGGCACCACCTTTTAAGTCGCGGGAAACGGACGACGGAAGGGAAAAGTCAAGAATTGATGTTTTGTTGGATTTGTTGTTCGCTCGCTTAACCTCGGGATTTGCTCGTTGAGCCTTTGTATCAAAATTTATTCTCGCCCCGAACCTTAAAGCCTACCCATGTGACCCTTCAACTTCCATGCACAAACATAAAATAATAAGCCACCAACCAATTAAACAAATTCAAACAAAATCAAACAATTAAAAAATACAAACCAATTTAATAACAACAAAATACAACAAATTCCACAAACAAATAAACAATAAAGAAATAAATAAAAATACTAACCAAACATAAATCAACCCTCACGTGTCTTTTACACACACACACAAAAAAATTCAACAACACCAAATAAACAATAAAAAATAAACCACACTAACAAACAAGATAAACATCAACAAAATCCACTCACTTTAAACAATAAAATAATTCAACACACACACAAACAAATCAACAACAACAAATCAAACAACACACACCAAATAAAACCCATCTTCCTGCAACACCCATGCACAAATAATGAACAAAATCCAACCAAATGCTAAACAACAACTAAACAACAAAAACCCTAACCTCACCCATGCCTCACGCCCACACACCCCCACTCACCCTCTCCCTATTTACAAATCAAAAGACAACAAGCCAAAGACTAAACATTAAGCAATTCTTTCGCCCATCCACAATCAACCATTATTCCCCTGCACCCTCCATAAAAGCGCTCATGCAACCCTCCATGCATAATCCATGACTACCCATAACTCTACCCATGCCGTGCCTCTCCATCACTCTGACTTCAAAAACAAAAGCCATATAAACCCTAGATACCTCACGCACCAGGGGGGCACACTCTCATTTTCAGGCCAACAACAAAAGATAATAATCCCAAAATTCATAAAACAAACTCGGTAGAACCCTAGACCTCACTCAACCCTCATCTCACCTCTCTCTCACGGCCAGCCCTTAACGCCATTGCCCTCATTCTCGGCATCGACAGACGTGCACACCCCCACTGATTCATGTGAATAACCACCAACTCTACTCCACGCCAGCAACGCCCTTCGCATAACACAAACCTGCCTCAACAGCCCCTCTCCACGTCGCCTAGACACTGCCCCACATCACACGTACTTGAGCAGCCCCTGCCCATTGATCATTTTTCACGTCCTCTAGCCCTCCTTATCACCGACACACACACAAACCCCTCACTGCCTCACGTAAGCCTCATTGGCTCAAAAACCCACTCACGCACCTAGCCAAACTCACGGCATCATACCACAAAGATAAAACTTAATCTAGCCTCCACCAAAACACTGAATCCTCATACAATCGTCTTCACCCACGTTTAGCCCTCAATTCTTTCACGCATCCAACGACCTCAACAGCCCTTACACCTAGTCATTGCCAACGATAACAGCCCATCACAGCCCTCACAAGCATTAGTCTTCAACGCACTGCCCTCCATCACTCCAAACACCCCCTGACCAGCCACCCCTCATCACGCATAAACCAGCAACCCTCACCGACTCTCAGAACCAAAGACCCTCACTTCTCACTCCATGCAACCTCACGTAGCAGCACTAGCTTCTGAGTTCAAACCCCTCGCCACTACAACATCCAACACTCCTTGCCAAGCCCCCCTGGACGTGAACCACACATCATCCATAGCCTTCATCCCTCATGAAACAGTCCCTTCATGCCTAGCCTCAACTCCACGTAACCCTTGTTCCATGCACCAACAGTCTGCCTTTAACGCCACAAGCCTTCCACACACGTAACAGACCACTCATGCACGTAAACTACCCAGCCACTTCTTTCACGCCCACTGCCTCACGCACAAACTGACCTCCAGTAACCTCACAAATACAATTACCCCCTCCATACAGCAAACCGAAACAGCCCTCAAATTACCCCAGAACCGATCCCAAAACAGTAGCCGTTAGTACCAAGAATAAATCCCAAGAGATAGCCTGCAAATAGTGAACAAAATCACCTGAAACAGTCCCCAAAAATAGACTAAGAAATAACGAGTAAAACAGAGAAAACAGCGAGCGGAAACCGCGAGTGAAAATGGACAAACCAGTGGAAACAGTGAAAAGAGTGAACCAGTGAAAACAACGGAAACAGCGGACCAGTGAAAATAGTGGAAATGATAACCCTTCCGGCTCCGTGAAACGCACTCCCGAAAAGCGATTTAAAAGGTAAGACCTGAGGGCACCCTTTTATTTATCATCCTTTATTTTTAGTATTTTATTACTTTATTTCGCATGAGTATTGTGAATTGGTGCATGATGTGATTTCCGGATGAACGGAACATGTGTTCTCTCTTGTGGTATATCGGATGGAAACCCGGACGTAAATTTCGTAGCCGAATCTGAATGGACGGTATTGCGGTTTGCACTCAGGATAAAATGCCACGTTTCACTTGAGAGACACACGTATTTCGTTTCATCCAAACCTTGTATTTGAGCATGATTAGGTTGTTGGTATGTTATTTATTTCTTAAGCATGAGTTAATTTAGTCTTGTTATTTAATTTTCAAAGCATGATTGTGTTATTTAGGCATGTTGTTTCTTCATTCTTTATGCATGATGTTTCGTTTAGTTTATGTTTATGTTTAATTAGTTATTTGTTTACTTTGGTTTAATGGTTCAATATGCTCGTTGTGTTATATTGCGTGGAGTTATTTGGATGAAAGCATGTTAGATCTAAGTACCCTTGAGCATGAATGTTGAATAGATTCGGTTAGTTTATTGCACAAATCATATCATCACAAGTGGCATAAGTAAGGGACCATTCCGAACCCAACGGTTTGAGGTCTTCCCTTGCGAGGGGTGAGTGCGGCCTTAAATCATTTTCCCGGTTCACACCGGGTGGCGACTCCATTTTATTTCTCCGGTTTAGTCCCCCGCGGGCTACTCCGTACTCTCAACCGGGCCGCGAGCCTGGAACAGCGTCGCTCAGTTTTGTGTCATACAGACATGTCCTTTTGATGGTACCCTATGGGAATCGTACATACATGTAGGGAAATGTCCTCCAATTGATGGATCATACCTTTATGCTCCAAATGGTTTAAGGGAGGAGTATAACCCTTGGGAGGGTTACACCCCAAACCAAATGGTGCCCTCAAAGACACCATTTCATGTCTATTTAAAGGAGCCTTCTTTGTTCTTTCAAGTAATCTGAATCCATCCGAAGTGTGAGTCTCATATTATTGGTTTTTGAGTCAGAGAGTTCCCTCATTATCCAAGTTCAAGATCTTCTTAAGGTGTGCCCCTTGTAGAAGAGAAATCCAAATTATCCTGGGATGACGTTAGCCACAAAACCCGTAGAGCACCGAGACGTGGCTAATAAGTTCTTAAGGACAGAGATATATCTCGACTTGGACCACTGATTTCGTCATTTATTTCAGGTTTTTTCTTGTTCTCAAAGTTTAGGGTTTATGGTGCAATATTTGGCATGACTTGATTGTTGATATTTATTGTAATTGCATGTTAATTTTGGTTAATGACACTAATTTATCCAACAATCTTAAGAACTTATTAACATTAGTGTTGTTAGATGAAAATTCGCATGCTTTGATAAGAAATTTTTCTGGAAAATATACTATGTGCATGAAAAATACGTAAGGGCGTTCGAACGCTCGACGAACGCAAAGGCAAAAATTTGAATTTTCGTAAGAACGTTTGAACGCGCATTTAAACACAACTCGAACCCACGCCTTTTGTCTTAGAACATTTGAACGCATCATCAAGCCTTAGAACGTTCGAACGCGTCTTCAAACGCAACACGAACGTAAACCCTCTGGAACGTTTCGTTCGAACGTATTTTCGGACGCCACGAACGCAAACTCTTTGGAATATTCCGTTCGAACACGTTCTCGAACGCTACACGAACATGAACTCTCTGGAATATTTCGTTCGAACGCGTTCTTGAACGCTACACGAATGTGAACTCTCTGGAACAGTTCATTCGAGCGCGTTTACGAACGCTACACGAACGTGCATACACTGGACAGTCTCGTTCGAATGAAGATACGAATACAACACTAACGAAACTGGTTCTGGAACTATTTTTAGTTTAAAATAAACGTAGAATAACTAATAATATTAACTTAGCAAAATCATATACTGTAAAACAATAAACTTGGTAGTATAGATTTAAGTTATTATTATGGTGTTCAATTATCACGAGCATACACATAGTGATAAAGTTGAAATTTAATTGTGTGTTGCATACTTGGGTGAGAATTAAAAGTGTAATCTTACACAAGTAATTCCATCCAATCTTGGTTGATTAATACACATATCCACACACACACATATATATATATATACACACATTGTATTGTGAAATTGGAAGTGTAATACTGAGTTTGAATTGCTAAGAGATTCTATTGAGGAAGTGTTTAAAAGATATTCTGTCAAAAAGGCGATAAGAGCATAGATGGTCAGGGATTTAAGTGGTTACTCCGGACCCCCCTCGTCCTCTAGGAATATTCCTTTATTTACTTCTTATAAGAAACCTTAGTCGTAAATTCAAGGACTTGTGTTTGTTGGTACTATTTTCCAATAGAACAACGAGTGGATACTTGGTATATCACTTGAACAATATCATTTGTTGATCGTTGTGCAATTTATCTTTTGTAGACTTATTGACCTCTGTGTTTGTTATTCCAGTTACATATGACTAGCGAAAACATCACAGTATCGTCCGCTCATGGAGAAAAGTCAGAAAAGTTTGGTGGGGCAAACCTTAAATAGTGGCATAGAAAAACATTATTCTATCTGACAACTCTGCAGTTGCTAAGTACCTCAAAGATCCTCCGGATCCTGTGGAGGATGAAACGAAAATAGCCAAGCAACTGTGAGAAGAGACATAGTCGTCTGGCGACTTCTTGTGCAAGAACTACCTTTTAGGTGGACTTGACAATACCTTGTACAAAATGTGTACCAAGGCATGACTTCTGTGAAGATTCTTTGGGAATATCTCGAGAAGAAATACAAAACTGAGGATGCCGGGCAAAATAAATTTGTTGTGGGTAGGTTCCTGGACTACAAAATGGTAGATTCAAGAACGGTAATGTCTCAGTTGGGTGAACTGCAATTGATCATTCATGAAATATTGGATGAAGGGATGAAACTCTGTTAGACATTTCAAGTTGCCTCCATCATTGAAAAGTTGCCTCCATCATGGAATGACTTCAGGAGCTATCTGAAACACAAAAAGAAGCAGATGAGCATTGAAGACCTTGGAGTTCGATTGAGGATCGAAGAGGACAACAAGAAGTCTGAGAAGGCCAGATATAAGACTATGGAGTCTAAGGCCAACATCGTCGAGGGTGTAAAGGGTAGCAAGAAGAGAAAGAACAGTGGAGCTGATTCTTCCCAAGCTAATAAGAAGTTCAAGAGGAAGTGCTACAACTGTGGAAAAAGCGGTCATATGGCAAAGTACTGCAGAAACAAGAAGTCTCAGGACAATGGCAAGAAAATGAAAAATGAGGCCCATGTCACTGAAGATGAACAGCTGACTGATGAGATCTCAGAGATGAACCTATCAGCAGTAGTAACTGAAGCCAACTTGGTTGGGAATCCGAGAGAATGGTGGGTAGACACTGGGGTTACTCGTCATATATGTGCTGATATCAAGATATTTTCCTCGTATCAGAGGGTCGATGGCGGCGATCATCTGATAATGGGAAACTCGTCTACCTCTAGAGTGGTTGGATAAGGCACAGTGGTTCTGAAGATGACATCTGGAAATGAGCTTACATTAAAGAATGTTTTGCATGTTCCTGATATTCGGAAGAACTTGGTCTCGGGCTCTCTCCTTAGTAAGAATGGCTTTAAGCTTGTATTTGTTTCTGACAAGTTTGTATTGACCAAAAATGAAGTGTATATAGGAAAAATGATACATCACTGAGGGTTTTCAAATTCAATGTAATGATTTTCAATCGACACAGTGCTATTAAATAAAGCTACAACTTTCGCTTATATTATTGAGTCACAAAATGTATGGCATGAGAGGTTACGATATGTTAATTATGATATAATGCGTAAATTAATTAACATGGACCTTATACCTAAATTTGCAATTGATAGCCAACATAAGTGTGAGGCATGTGTTGAAGTAAGAATGCATAGAGCATCATTTCAATCCATAGAACGAAGTTCTGAACCCTTGGAACTTGCACACACTGATGTGTGTGATATGAATATTGTGCAAACAAAAGGCGGTAAAAAGTACTTTGTCACTTTTATTGACGATAGCACAAGATTCTGTTATATGTATTTGCTGAGGAGCAAAGATGAAGCTATTGAGAGCTTTGTACACTATAAGAACGAAGTTGAAAATCAACTTGGCAAGAAAATCAAGAGAATCAGGAGTGATAGAGGTGGTGAATATGTGTCACCATTTGGTGAATATTGTTCCAATCATGGAATTATTCACGAAACCACTGCTCCTTATTCGCCTCAACAAAATGGGATTGCTGAGCGCAAAAATCGAACGTTGAAGGAAATGATGAACGCTATGTTGACAAGCTCTGGTTTACCCCAAGACTTGTGGGGAGAAGCCTTGCTTTCCGCCAACTATGTTATGAACAAGGTACCTCACCGAAGATTGTACAAGACACCATATGATTTGTTGAAAGGTTATGTACCTTCCTACAAATATATGAAAGTGTGGGGGTGTCTTGCCAAAGTAATGGTTCCTTAACCTAAGAAGGTTAAAATATGACCCAAAATTGTTGATTGTATATTAATTGGATATGCTCGCAACAGTAGTGCGTATCGATTCTTGGTACACAAGTCTGAGATTCCTGACATCAATCTGAATATGATAATTGAGTCAAGGATTACGATATTTTTTGAATAGACATTTCATTGTAAGGAAAGACAAAGAACATAGTCTCTCAAAAGAACTATTGATACTGTCAAAGGCAGTGATCAGGTTGACCAATAATCGAATCAACGTGGAAATGTTGAGACAATTGAACCTAAATGTAGCAAACGAGCTAGAACGTCTAAGTCTTTTGGTCCCGATTTTCTGACATATTTGTTAGAAAATGAGACTCAAAGCTATAAGGAGGCACCTTTGTGGAAAGAGGCTATCAACAGTGAGATTGATTCAATCCTACAGAACCATGCTTGGGAGTTGGTTGATCTTCCTCCAAGTTGTAAGCCACTAGGCTACAAATGGATATTCAAACGAAAGATGAAACCGGATGGATCAATAGATAAGTACAAGGCAAGGCTTATCATAAAAGGTTATAGACAAAAAGAAAGCCTTGATTACTTTGACACATATTCACCAGTGACTCGTATCACATCAATAAGAATGCTCATAGCTATAGCAGCTATATTTGGTCTTGAAATACATCAAATGGATGTAAAGACGGCATTCTTGAATGGTGAATTGGATGAAGAAATTTACATGGAACAACCAGAAGGGTTCAATGTTCCTGAACAAGAACAGAAGGTGTGCAAAATTGTAAAATCCTTGTACGAATTAAAACAAGCACCTAAACAATGGCATGAGAAATTTGACAAAGAGATGTTGTCAAGTGGGTTCAAAACCAATGAGTGTGATAAGTGTTTGTGTACACCAAATCAACTCAAAAATGACATGTCATTGTGTGTCTTTATATAGACGATATGCTGATAATTGGTGGTAATCATGAAATGATTCAGTCTACCAAGAAAGTGTTATCCAACAGATTTGATATGAAAGATTTAGGAGTAGCTGATGTGATCCTAGGAATTAAGATTTCTAGGACATCAGAAGGATATATATTATCTCACACTCATTATATTGAGAAGATACTTGAGAAATATAACAAAGGGGATCTAAATGTGGCTAGAACTCCTGTAGACCTAACTCTTCTTCTATCAAAGAATACTGGCTCAAGCGTATCGAAATTAGAGATGTATCTCACGAATTGCACACGACCTGATATCACTCAAGCTGTGAACATGCTTAGCAGATATACGAGCAATCCAGGACATGACCACTGGAAAGCCATAGTAAGAGTTTTGAGGTATCTGAGAGAAACTTCAAAATATGGGCTGCATTATTCGAGATATTCTGTTGTTCTAGAGGGATACAGCGATGCTAACTGGATATCTGATATAGTGGATTCCAAATCTACGAGTGGATTTGTTTTCACACTTGGTAGTGCAGCCGTGTCATGAAAATCCTCGAGGCAAACATGATGGGGTTTTTAGGGGGAATATCGGTAACGCAGCGGAATCGCGGAAAATCAAAATTTTCCGATTTCAAAACTTTTTCTCGGATCAATTAAATAAACTTATTTATTTAATTATCCAATTATCAAATTTTGAAAAATTACACAAGAGATCAAATTTCTTGGTAATTATCGAATTGCCCCAATACTTTGTAAATTGATCATTTTAGTCCCAAAATTGTCAAATACAATTTTGGATGATTCTAAATTATTTCTAAAATGATTTCCAACATGTCCAACATATCAAAATACAAATTGCGACACAAAACCACAATTTCTAACAAATTGCCGTGAGGTCCCCAACGTTTGCATTTTGTTCATTTTAGTCCCCAAATTGTCAAATATAATTTTAGGTGATTCCAAATCAGTTCTAAAATGATTTACAACATGTACAATACATGAAAATACAACAAAATCAGATTTACAACATAAACCCCAAAAATATGTGTAATTGCCGTGAGGCCCTTATTGGGTAAAATTGTGCATTTTGCTCTTTTAATGTTCAAAACACATCAAGATCAAATCCAATCATCCCAAATATTTATATGCATCATATACATGTCATAATACACAACATATATGAAAATTCCCAAATTTGGAGATGGTTGTAAACCCTAATTTCTCAATTTCATCAAATTGGACAAATTAGATCAAATTAAACAAATCCAATGTTTCAATCAAGTCTCTACCACACCAAACAAGTCTCACCACTTTGAAATAACTCTAGAACAATTCTAGGTCACCAAGGAGTGGCTCAACAACTCTAGAATGGCAAATAGATCATCAAATAACCAAAAGAATGCTTAATAACAACTTATAAGCTTTCTTTAACTATCATACATGCAAACACCCATGTTCAAAACTTCCAACACTCAAAAACATAAACAAGAAAGAGTAGAAAAACTTAAGAACAAGCTATGTTATAGCCTAGAACAAAAGGAACAAATTTCCCTTTAATAGCAAAGTGGAAATAGTTACTAAATCCAATCTTTTCCTTAGTTGTTCTTCAAGGTTCTTCATTTTTTCTCTCTAACTTTTCATGTTTATTTTGGAGGCATTGAACTAGGTTAAACTTATGAAAAAATATAATACTTTATATACTAAAGGGTGTGGCCGAAATCACCATAAAAATAAAAAATAAAAGAGATATTTCAATTTTTTTAACAAATTAAAAAACAAATATCTAAGTTATCAAAACCATTTTGATAACCTTTTATTTTAATGAAAAAGTAAACAAAAAACACTTGTTAATAATTTCCCATAAATATCATTTGGTGAGATTTTTATATTTTAATTATATTAATCATTTAATAATTAAATAAATAATTAATTAATTAAATACAAATATCTCAAATATATTTATTATATTTACTTTAAATATCTCAAACACATATATTAATGATATATATGTCAAATACCTTTATTTGACAATTTATTAATGTGTATTTAATAATATCATATATAAAATACAAATACACATTAATTAGGAAATGACGGTTCGGCCCGTGCGCATGTATTTTTCGTTTGACGTTTAAACGATTTATAAATAATCATCATTATTCATAAAATCTGCCCTAGTGCTCTACGAGTATATTTCATTAGTGAGACTCTCTAGATTCAGGTATATCCGTCACAAAATCTAATTTCGTTTCCATAATTTACCCACCCGTAATTATGACGACCACAGATAAACTAGCAGAATCATACAGGTCGAGGTCATTGCATACGTATAATCCCTCCGTCACAAGTATCCGGATAATCCCAGAGATATAGATGTAAACGTCAAATCTCTATAGGTATTATCCCGTCGACGATTCTATTAGCAATTATAAATAACATTCGGAACTCATTTTCGAAGTATATTATGGCCATAGATTTAACTGATTGCTAATCACATATGGACTACCTATGCTTTGTACACAGAACTGACGGATCCTATCTTGACACACACAGGATATCATGAGGATCAGTCCATACCCAACGAACAGACGGAGGTCTGATCTAAATAGATCAGTGACGTGACTGCCATCTAAGTGGGAGGATGTCTCATACATCCACAGTGGTGTCTCAAGTCGAAGAACCACTATGCTACTCAACCCGAGAAGATTCTTATTGACGTTGGTGTACCATCCATTAAGAATCTTCGGTGAGTCTTTCAGTGTTTATCCACTATAAACACCTACACGTCTATACGAGTCTCCCCAGACTCATGGTTCATTGGGATAAACCATCGGACCAAGTCCCGATATATGACATGTACTGGTCTCAACGGATTTAACTAACCGACCCGTGTTAGTAAATCTTGACCTGGAACTATATTTGATAATATACATTTAGCAGTGACACTTCCCAATGTCAATTACAAACTAGCTTTGTAACTGTGTACTGCATTAAATATTATCGGGCCTTTGTCTAGTATATACATATCACTAAACCACATTTAGTTTCAATCTAATCGTAATCAGATCGAATACGTATATAAAAACAAGAGGTGCAACCATAAATAAGTAATATTATGGAAAAAGGATTGTTCGTATTCATGAATCAGACATAAATACGATCCGGATTGACGCTCTAAGCACCAACCCCAACAATTTCTCCCACTTGCTCTTGTGCCAATCCACGGTTTCATATATACATCTTAATGTGTATCGTATACACATAGCCCTCAAAAGCTGACCTAGCACTTAAGAGGTAGGCAACAAGAATAAGTCCGCTATAACATAATGAGTTTTTCAACCAAACCCATCGTTTCCCATAGCTAGTATGTTTCATATTTTGTAGAATCTAAATTATACATTAATATGAATCAGACACTACACCAGTATTGTGCTACAACTATTGAGTTGTCCTAGTATTTAAGGATAAAATCCAAAATACTATGCGGACAACCGCAAGCACAACACCAATATAAAACTTCTAATTTATAAGGTCTATGCAACTTCATAAGTCAATACTTCATAAGTTACATCTAATTCCACTAAATAGTAGAATCCTACGTGACACTTCCACTGCATTTTTTGTGACTCTTTATGACGTAGACTGTCTAACGTCATAATTAGTCTCAAAACTAATATGACCCTAATGGTTGCAGATCGCATTCTCCATTATTAGTCGCGGAATACTCACATCGAGTGGTTGAGCGACGAGAAGGCAACAAAAATTCTGTTTTTCTGCCTTGGACTGGTCATGGCAGTGAGCTGTGAAGAGTCACTGTTTTGGCCTTCGTTTGGTTACTTCGTCAAGCTCCAAGCTTCGTCGAACGGTTCCTGGCTCATGGGTGAGCTTCCCTATCACATTCGCATGTCTCGTAGTGTGCTAGTACTTGCGATTTTTGCCACAAATATCCAACTCTAAGCCTCCCTTCTACTTGGCATTTTGACAGAAAATGCAGTGGGCATTTTACCTCCATGGGCGTGAGAAAGAAGAAAGAAATGGGAGAGAGAGAATTGTATTTGGTTTGTCAAATTTGTGTAAATATACACACATTTGAATTTCAAATGAATTTCATTAGAATTTGGCTTTTAAAGTCAAACCATTAAAGCCCAACCATTCACATCACTTCAATCCATCAAGTTGTCAAGTCACATCACTCAAAGTGAGAAGTGATTTGACGCTTGATGCGACTAGCGATTTGACGCTTGATTTGACGTGCCGCACTCAAATTCGAAATGCGAATGCGCTCGTAAATAATCTCGGGCTCGGGTTCGCTAATTCCAAATTAATGAATTTTCCGTTGCGTCGTAATTAGATGATTACGCCTAGCGAAATCACTATTCACGTCGCTAACGAATTAATTCTAAATTAATTCGCTCGCCCGAATTAAAATCTAATTTTAATTCTGCGTCGAAATCCAATTTCGTTAATATATCAAATATATTAATTCTTGATTAATTTCAAATTAATCGTAATCTCTCTTTAATGATATTTTATCCCAGATAAAATATCTCCGCAATTAATCCCAGATTAACTTCTCTCTCTTCTAATTAATCCCAGATTACTATAGAGTGCGAGTTATACGTCATCGGTGAATCATTGGGAAGCGACCCATGAGATCCCCGGATATGTTGGCAATAAATTCGGTCGTCGGACTATCCGAACACGTAAGTACCTCGTACTACGTTTATACCGATTTACAAGACAAGGTTAGCCTCTAGCAAAGCGTCATGCCTACCCAATTCTCGGAAATATACTTACAGGAATAAGGATCTATATCAAGCGTAGTATATCGTAGTATTGCGTATTTCTGTCCAGTATCAGATGATCACATGCGAGGCCTGGGG